>NW_019775780.1:592694-665774 GCF_001039355.2 Lingula anatina
TATACTGGCAATCTAAATGTGACCTTGAAATTGACCTTTGACCTACTTTTTATCATGAACTGAACTCTGCTAATTTCTTTCTCTTTTAACTTCAAACTTGACAGAGATAGGTCCATAGTTACTCTTGAACTTGAATAGGAAGTCATATACTGGCAATTTACTGTGACCTTGAAATTGACCCTTGACCTACCTTACGAAGAACTTAAATTTGATTGTACCATATATATTTTTTGCAATAGTTTAAAAATTCTTGTTGATTGCATTTTTACAGCTTGTCAAGCACAAAACTGGTGGCTATGTCCCTTATTTTGTGTATGTGGGGGTCTATACGAATGCGCTTGCTCCAGCTGGTGGTACAATATTCGGAGGCGGTATCGCCTCTCTGATCCTCTAGTTTTGTATTACCTTCCTCCCCCTCCTTTTACATCTCTGTGAATAGAGATGAATAGAGCTCACAGATAACCGTTCCATTCTGAATATTATTTTTGCTAGATAAGTATCTGTGAGGGCAATCTTTTATCAAACTCCAGTTGAGCCACTGTTTGGTACTGTGAAACGAGTAATTCATATATTAGAAAGTTGTACTTTTTGACCCTTATCAGTATCTGTATATGAATAGATATTAATGGTTTTAATAATTTCCTGTAATAAGTCCACCATTTGTCCTTCATTTATCCCATCTCCTAATTTTCATTTATCGCATTGATTATTCCTATTATGTTTTAAATACAGGTCAGTCGAGGTTTGTTATAAGCCGAGTATGAATGTCTGTTAATGTACTGTGCACAGCTGATCTGTTAAAATGGATGTTTTATTGCACTTTCTTTTAGTGTTAGAATCGATCCACTTTAGTATATCTAGTTGGTCATTTGTTTGATTCTGTGGTGGGCCTAAGTTTACCCTCATTTCATTACAATTAAAGAGTCATTTTATTAAATCAAACCTTAAAGGCAGTGAAGCAATATTCAGAAAAGGCTGTAAATCAATTGAAAAATCGGTCAAGGGCCTTAAAATACGCTGTGGAGGTATGATCTCCTTTCCAAATTTAGCTTTTTTTCCAGAAAAATAATTTCATTATACCCTCAGCTCCTTGTGATCATTTTGCCATTTGTATTGTATCTACCCACATGTGCCTATCACATGGTCAATTATAAACAGCTTGTGGACAATATGACCATAGTTGAAGTATGAGGGCGAGCACCAGGCAGTGGAAGGGAGAAAAGTTCAGTAGACAATGCAATACATTGTATCTAGGTGTGTATCACTACCAGATCCTTTCCTGTAACCCCCACCCTTGCACTTGTCTATAGAGAAGAAAAGAAAAAGAATAGATGAAGTTAGGATCAGAAAGAGATATTTGATTGTTCATAGTTGAATAGTGACCAGATGTGCATCTGTTCAAACAAGACTATTTCTAAACCCAAATCTTAAACAGATTTCAAATGTAAATGTTGATGCTTCCCTATATTCACTGATCAAATGCCTATAAATGTTGATTGCAGTCAGTTGATTGTTGATACCATGACATAGACTTGATTATCATTTGTGTGTACCATCCTCAGTGTCATTTTATTTCTGTACTATACTGGGCAAAAGCTAATTCTTGTAAATGGTAATGACTCAATCTTTTCAATTTATATTCACATTTATAATTTTACAATTATTAAAATTACATTTCTAGTATATAGCATATGTGATGCTTTTACAGTTTTGAATGGAACTGTAGTTTAGTCTGTTTTTCCACTTTGTTTCTACCACTAGATGAGAATGTCCTTATTGTAAGAATTTATAAATTTTAAAAAATGCAATAAGTTTTAAATTCTCAGTTTTCCTCATTGAAAAGATTGACTCATTACAGTACAGGTGTTGGCCAGTGAGATAAACCATTTGACCATCACTGGTCCTGCAGGTGTGCTTGGTGACTGAGTGATGGGTGAGAAATAGCAAGACTTGTGTATACAGTGGTGTAACACCAGTTTCCTACATTGCCAAGGTTTATTTAGTGAGACAGGCCCTAACTAACACCTGCAAAGAAATTGATTGGTCAAAAGAAAATAAAAAATAATGGTCGAAAGTAATATTTTAATTATCTCGGGAGGAAAAAAATAGGATATAGTGTGACAACCTGAACTTTGTTAAGTGTTTCTCAAAGGCCACATATATACAACCCTGTACTTACCAAACCCTACACTTCTGAACTATCATGCCTAACATATGGGAGAGAAGACAAGTGGTAAGTGGTTGTCAACTAAATCTTTGTTATTTTCTTTAGCTTTATCTAAAGCTGATGTTTGCAGGGGAAAAAAAGAAACAAAACATGTTATGCACTACACTATAAAACTTATCTGGCTGGTATTACTTTGTGCAAATTCTTTGCATAATTTTGTAGTCTTAGTTGTCAAAGCTTTATACGCTTGCTGAAAGAATGCAAAAAAGATTTAATCCACTTTTTTCAAACAGAATCAGGTGTTTTGGACTGAATTTTAAATAATTGTGACAAGATGGGCGTGGTAGAAGATTAGACATACTTGTAATCAGTGATTCTTTTATTGTGCCAAAAGATGCAGAGTTATGCAAGGTTGACGTGTTTACTCTCATCTTGTTGCAGTAATTGTTCATTGATGTAGCAGTTCAATCAGTAATTCACCTATCAATTGTCACCCAGTTGCTGAAAGGGTGCAGTGGAAGGCTGTGCCATTAAGTAAGCCTGTTTGATGATCAATCTGGCAAGCGGAATGATTTCATATTGATTCAGATTTTTCTTTTTTACACATATATTTTATTGTCAAATCCATTTGAGTCTAAATAGAATTTTGTGCACCTAGTTAATATGACAGACTTTTTACTTGAGTGGTAAATTTCCTTCTTAGTTTTTAGCCAATTAAGGTCAGAATAATTAATATTCTTACAGTTGGTTGAAAGAAAACAATTTCTACAAAATAAATCACCTCTTTCAGTGACACAACAGGAATATGCTTTTAACTACATCTCTAGTTTTAGATGATTTTGTTGTGAAGTCCGACTGGTCCAGGTTGGTGTGGTGAACAAAAAATCTGAAGTGAAACTAATGGGTTTGCACCAAGTAGGCTACAATAATGGAGCTCGTGCTGAGTCCTTTGTCATGCCTCATCTTTCTTTAACCCCATGACAACAGTGCTGTGTGGAATTACAGCCTCAACCTATGATGCCCACATAGTTGTATGGATCCTTTTCATTTGGTTCTGGAAAATCTATAGTGTAGTTCTTGACTGGGCTTCTAGAACACAGATCAAAGGCTCTTCATTAGATACAGAAATCAAATTTACTAGAACCATTTTCTTTATTTGTTCATTTGGGATAGAATATACTCCTTTTACCACACAAAAGGTCTATGAGACAACTATCTACACTAATCACATAACTGAATTACCAAGAAAATGAAGTGGTTCAACCGGAGTTACATCAGACAGAAATTTTGCAATCAAGTTTGATGCAAACAAAGGGACAAAGGCACATTAACTGGGCGCTTTTCTGTTATTGTTTTCTTTGGTAGCATGGAAAAGTGTGGCAAACAGATATAAATATTGGATAATCAAGTTTACTCTTAATTGTGGTCATTTACTATGGCATCAAAAGGACTGATGTGAAAATAAGGGACATAAACTTATTGAATTGCATCCATCTTGCTCATATTGAATTCATTGCGTGAACCAGGTGAAATGCTTGAAGATATGACTAATAAATTGCAGACCATAAAATACAAATGCCTGTTTCAATAAAAAAGTAGTTAACATCCGTATACAACATCAACTCCACAACAAATGTAAAAAATATTAGTACACATCTTCATTTTGTAAAATATTTTGAAAATTCCAACACTGTTGCTGAGAGGGGGAAGAGGTAGATGTTATGTTTTTTTGAAGATTAACCTTGTATGTTGTGAGATCTATCTGCCACTGCAAATGATAAATTTCTACCACAGCTGTTAATACTAATAATGAACTTTTTGATTTATATGCTGTTGATGAATAGTTTTTTCATATATATTTTTGTGTCATAGTTTGCCTGGCTTCTGTATGTACTGTTGCTAGGAATATAACTTTTTCATGAAGTTCTAAGAATTGTTCTGTCAAAGAATCCACTGATCCCATTCAGTACAGGTAACTTGATGGCCTTGTTTAAACACATGCAGGAACCTCATGAAAACCTTGTTCAATTTGCTGGTGACCATCCAGTCCCTATTACCCCACCCTACACAGTTGGGACTTAATGTGGTTGACATTTGTGACCCTGTCTCCTCATCTTTCTATGATAGAGTTTATCAGTGTTTTCAAATTGGTTTGAAAAATGTAGATGACAATAAGCAGGCTGCCCCTAGCTTGGAGTGAATCACACAGAATAACCAAAGGTCAGGGCATTTTGGAAAATCAAAGGGATTTTCTGTTTTGCTAGGTGGGTCTAATAGCAGTGTTGTCATGGATGGGTAGGTTGTGATGTCATTTTCAGGTTTTTCAGGATGTCTGTAGAGGCTCTTGAAAGTGGAAACTGCTTATTATAGTCAAAAATAGAATTACGCTTGAGAAATCTGTAAAGTGTAAATTTCAAAATTATCAAGAAAAAAAACTTCTATGATGCTTGGATCACAGATCAAAGACACCCCTCTCCCAAATAAGAAAAAAAGAAGGAAGAAAAAAGAAAAACAGGAAATTTTATGCCATATTTGTCATGCACAGCTACTGAATTTGACTTGCTTTTAGAAACAGAAGTCATGCAGGTATTGAACTAGACAATCAGCATCTGTTGATAAATAATTGCTATTTGATGCATCACATGTTTTCTTTACTCTGACTTAAAAACTTCTCATTAAAATTGAACAAAGGATTGATAAATAACCATTTACAGACAAAGGGAACACAACTTGGCCAGTTTTTTTAATGTCAGCTTTCCATATTCCACATTGGTGATCCCCCCCTCCCCTTGTACCCCTTGTCCCCAAGGTGAGATTGTCTTGTTGGAGTGACATGTTGCTCTGTGGAGCCTGTCAAGAAGCAGACACAAAGGGGATAACTGGTGACTTGTGTGCCTTGAGGAGCCACTAAGGTGATAGAGAATAGGACAGATTACCCTTTCCATTAACTTCACTGGGTAATCTCCTCAAAGTTTAAAGACTGGCACTGTTAGATGCAAAAATAATTCATTTTTTCTGTCAGAGGTCAGGACAGGGACACAGGATTCTTCGGGGCATTGTTATAAAAATTTCACAATATCCATCAGTGACACAGTATTGTTTGAGCAGTTGAGGTACTGTGAAAGTTGAGAATCAGAATGTTTGTCTTAGAAGCCTCCTGGATGGATTTAGCTGTTGCTAAGTGGTTTGATTTGCAGGGTTTTTTCGCTGAAGGACAAATCTGTTCCATCTGCTACAGTTCTCAACTGATTTGATGCATTATGAGCATTGAAACTGCATCATGCTAATGAAAAACGAAGCTGGAAATTTAGTATTTTCTCCTCATACCAGCATGTGGGTCTAGATGAAAAGGATCCATTATTTATTCAAAGGATGCATCATTTGTTTTTTAAAGTAGTAAATTTTTTTAATGTCAAAATTCCATCTTCAAGTTAGATCCATTTCAACTGCATTGTTGTAACAGTGTTAAAATTACACCGTGCCAATTAATACCAAAAACATACATTGTTAATACTTACTTAACAGGTCATTGTTATTGGCACTGTTCTTCTTTTATGACGAACAAAAATGTAACTCCCATGTGCTAAAATTCTCACCTGGTAAAATTGACAGCCATAGCACTGTATATATACACAGGCAGCAGTCAGACACTGTTGAAGCTTTTGTGTCAATATTTATATATCGAGTTGCTGTATCTCCACGATAAGAAGGGAAGTTGGGAATTCTGTAGCTAAGGTAGCTGGAAGATGGTGTAATTACCTCAGGTTGCACAAGTTATGTTGTTTCAAATTGATTGTGTAAGTAGACAGGACCATTGAGAAATCTAAATGCTACAGTCTTGATTTCATGAGAATACCTGGAGAGGGCACTTGCCTGGATTTGAAGAAAAATGTTTAGTTCTTGATTTTGCCGTTTACTTTAAAAAAATCAAATGTTTCTTTACAAATGAAGGAGATGTTCACATTTAGAAGTTGAAGTGGGACAAAGGAAACAGAAGGCAGTTGGAAGTTAACCTCTAGGTGTTATTTTCATTGTCACTTCTCAGCTTCAAACAAGCGATAAATTGAAAAAAAAAATACTGCATGCACAAAGAGTTGTGTCTGTGCGTAAACTTCTTGAATGGACAATTTAACACCAGTGAAAATACTAGTTTGATTGTGCTGAGAGAAAGACGAGTCCAAGAGCCAAAAACAACTGTATTGAACTCTCACTTTCAGTGCAAATAATTCCAATATTGGAACCAGCCTAGAGGTAACTTGACCAGCGGAAATAATTTTTTTTCAATGAAGACCAAGTAGGGGATGATTCCATTTTGTTCATTTGAAACAAAACAATCTTGACCTAGTACAAAGCACCTGCTCCAGAGACATTTAATTTTGTTCTGAGGGAAAAAAATGTTACCAAGTCCTGACTAATATTGTGTTCTTGTTTTGCTTCATTTACTTGATTAACAGGGGGTATAAAAAGTGTGATTCACACAACCACAGGCCAATTTGGCATCCCCTGATGAATTATTTATGCACCAGGACCTCACAGAGACATTTATCAAGCTTACACAACCAAAAATACATTTATTGCAGTTTGCTCGCCAAATGCTTAAGCTATTCATCAACTTTTGATTACTGATTTACTTGCTTTGGTCTTTATCAAAGTTGATCAGACTGAAGAGTTGGGGTTTATATATTTTATGGCTGAGAGTGTGCTGTGACAGCCCTAGTGCTGTTAAAAAGGCAGTGGAGTAGAGAGAAAGAGAGAACTGTTTGCGGTATTGGTCTTTTGTGTAAGTCCTGAATGCAACAACAGGGGAAGGAAGTCCCTTGCAAACCTTGTGCAGCTGGTGTCTTTTCATCAAGACTGAGTCATCAGGTTTGAGAAGAAAAATTGAAGTGAATATCATTAAGATTTAAAAATAAACTATAAAAAACAGGCTGAATGACGTTTCTTACATCATTTTGAGAAAAGCAGAAGAGTGTATGGTGTTCATAGAGCAATTGCTAGCCTTCCAGATTCTTCATAAGTATCATGTATATCATAAATTTCCAGGGGAAAAACCGAATCTAGATTCCTCAGATTATTTGAGTGTCATTTGCAAAGGAAAGTGGCTCGTGGAGGCATTCAGAGAATCCATAATCAGAAAAAGGTCATTCTTGGTAGTGCGAAGCACAGGTATCTTGTCCTGTGTACAAGTAGTGGAGGTATGCCCTGGTAGAAGGAAGCTGTGGAGAGTGCAGACCTGGAGGTGTTCCAGGGAATACTACCATGTCCAACAGTAATAAAAGAGGAGGAGGGAAAATAAAAAGTACTTGATGTAAAGTATTGCTGCGTAGAGAGGAAGAACACAACTCGGGTTTACAATAACTGACCTGGCCTCGTATGATAAACATATATTTTTAAAAACCACTGTAACAAACAACTACCTTGAGCTGTTTGGCAGCCCTCCTGCTGCATGTATCATGCATAGCTGCTGAGGCCAGATGGGCAGTATGCTTTATCCAAAAAGATGGAATGTTTGACAAGGGGATGATTTCCCCATTACTTCACTACACACACCACATGAGACTTGAGTGGCTAGTTTTCTAATTCGGTCTGATCAGCAAGGCCAGGTGAGGGGATAGACAGCTAGTATAGGACAGCCCTGCCTGTGTTGCAATCAAGCATAAGAGCCAGGTATTCTGGTAGAGAGAGATCAGAGTGGTAGGGAGCTGCCTTCTACCTGGGGATTGATTGGACGGGTTGTGTTTACTGCAGGCAACAAGCAGGCACTGAGGCAGCAACAGCAGGAAGATCAAATCATGCCTTCATTCCCTCAAGACATTTGGATGGGGAATCAGGCTTGATTGTGAACAGAAACTGGTCTTTTCTCATTTAGTGAGCTTGAGTTTTAGCTCTTGTTATTGAATGTGTGGCGGGAGAGAGGAGAAAAATCAATGAGTTCAACATCTCTTGAGAAAAACGTGGTCTCCTGCACATATTGACAGTTCCTTGTTAATTTGTCATCATCACGTGTGTGGAGTGCACACTGTCAGTTGCCTAGATGTGACAAATTGCTTAAGGAGGAGACAATAGGATTACAGTGCAGTTCACCTCTTTTAACTGACTGCTACCTTTCATTATTTACGTCAGCAGGACTTCACAGTGCATTTTTTTCTGGGATATATGGAGTTTTTTTTATCAACTTCTGTTTTCTTGATAATATTTAGAAATTGCATGGAATTATACCAATTGAAAACTTTGCTGTATATCTAGTTCTAAGACTTGCATATAGGATTTTTTTTTTACCTGGAAAGCATATTTGGAAAAATATGAAGGACATAATAACCTGAGGATTTAGTTCTGGGATTATCATTCACTACTGCTACTACTACTACTGTTGCTGCTGCTTTTGTACAATGTCTTATGAGAAGTATGATGATGAAAAACTCTGTGACAATGTCACGGAGACTTATATGGTTAGTATGCCCTGTATTTTTACTTTTTTCCTTAGATGAATTATGAAACAATTTCTTTGGACCAATCAATTTTTCCATTAATGTAGACTGCAAATTTATTTATAGATTTTAGCAGGTTATAATTCAAATGTGTCAACTTTTGATCTTCACTTTCGGTACTAGTATGTCTACATCTGACCTAGTCTGCTAGGAATTTTTTTATTTGTCATTGTCGCCTAACTTGAACGTAAACCTTTGATCTTAGGTGTATTTATAAACTCGTAGGCATTTGTTCTTCTTTGATACCAGCATAGCAACATAATGTAGACTCCATTGTCCCTCTTTGCCTCGGGGAAAGAATGGGGGGGAAATTAACACTGGACATAATATCATAGAACAGTCATAACTTAAACTATGGCAATGGAGTTTTCGCATGTGGTGGAAGCAACATGTTAAGCCAAAATGATCAACTGGGGAGTCTCAATTTTTCAAAATATTTAATCTAAAGTGACTTAAACTAATTTGTTGCTATTGATTCTGACATCGGTTGCCATGGTAACTGATATCTTCAGTAATATGTAAATCTGATAATCTGTCTATTGAACCGATTATTGCCAAGAGCCAGATGCAGTGAAATTGCCAAATTATATTTTCATGATCGGATCTAGCAATGAAAACTTTGGATCAGGCTCTGAATTGTGAAAATGGAATATCAATATAATTACTGTGTTCTATTATGAGAATTCCCACTGGATGGGTCAGTTCCAGAATTCCCAATTTTGTACAGTAGAAAATACATTTTAAATAAAAAAAAAAAATCTCCAAATTTACATTCAGAAAGGAAAGTAGATGATTTAACCTTATATTGATGAAGCTGATCATTTTCGATATGTTCATATTAAGTTACTTCTTGAAGAGATTTCTTATAAGTGAATTGGTTAGTCAAATGTAAGAATTGTGCACGGCTTAGATGTGGAAGATACGTTAGAGAAACAGTTATAACTGACAGTAAGTGATACTCCCCACAGTATGAAATAGAACTGAAATAAAGCATCTAAACATAGCCATGGTGCACACCTGTTTAGTGAATTTCTTCCTGCAGGTGACTTGCAGATGATGTTTTTGGGAAAAGATAGATTTAAAAACCTAGAATATTTTATTTCCAGTTCATTTGATGTAGTGTATATTAGGAGCAGTATAGAGGTATGGAATCATAAGCATGTCAGTTAAAAAGCAATTAAAGCAAGAGAATTGATTTATTTGGTTCTGTATGTGGATAGGAGCACCTGTTTGTGTTTGACAGGTACTAGTTGTGAAATGAGATTTGCTGCATTCCATTTTTAACTCGTTCTCTCTCTCTCTCTCTCTCTCTCTCTCTCTCTCTCTCTCTCTCTCTCTCTCTCTCTCTCTCTCTCTCTCTCTCTCTCATGCAGTTACTTGCCATGTCTTCTCTCTTACATTTAAACCATACATTTTTTTTCAGTTATCCTATTGACATATCACTAAGTGAATGTTTTCTGTCAATAACCTCTCAACAACTTTCTCAAACAGACAGTTTTCAGGACTTGAAAAAAACATTTTCAACAAAGATATCTAGGGCTTTTACTCTAAGGACATGTATAAATTTGGTTTTTATCAAAATACACTTAGAAAGATTTAAACTATTGTGTTTGGATGTCAAGAACTATGATATCATGGAACAAATATTTTAAGAAAAGATTTGAGGTGTATTATTATGTGTTGGGAGTTAGGTGGCTATATCAAGACTAATCCGTTTTGCTACCTTTTGTATTGCTTCACATGCCAGTATAACAACAAGGCTTGATTTATGTCCATATATTTGTCCGTATGTCCTTAGACGATGTAGCCACTCCAGTCTAACAAAAGGGACGGTGGTACAGGTGGACTATTATTCATGTTTAATTACTATTTCCACCTTTCATTAATTTGATTGCTGTAACTAATAGGTAGGCTCTGGGCTTAGGGAGGTGATATATGCACCAATTTACTTTTGACTGTCTTTTTACCACCTGCTTTTTGAATGGGTTTTAAAGAAATTCTTTATATTTATGCACACCTGTTATAATTGTGAATAAAGAAATATCGTGCATATGTTTATTAACCACTGTCATTATTCAATCAAAACAAGTTGTGAGTGTAGAATATTTTACTTTCATCATTGATGGACGCATTTTTTCTGTAATTTTTTAATAAGAAAGACCCAAATAATTCCCAAACAAAATTGTTAGAAATTATTTAGAAAATGAACAAAGACATATTCAGTTCATGACTATTCCTGTGCTAGTCGGCTCATTTCAACCATTGGTCCTATTCACCATAGCCGTGATCTCTCTATTAAAGGGTTTCCTTCAAATGATTGCTGATAGTCCTATGGGACAGAAGGACATCTCTGTGGAGCAATCCTTTATCAACTTTCCAGTTGGCAAGCCTTTGTTTAGGTTAAGCATATTGGCTTTTAGCGCATTCTGCTCATTTTCTACTGAAAACCATGGTTGACTTAATATGCTTTTCTGTTTAAGTAATTTTTGTTTGTTTGGCATTGTAAGTACATCTAGAAACTAGGACAAATTGGTTTGAAATAAATAGAATACCATGTCGCGACTATGTTTGCAATTGTGTGTGTATATCCCATTGGTATCAAATCTACATTCAGATTAGTTTTGGAAGGGAATTTAAATGCCCATCTCAAACATATCAATTTGGAAATTAATTTACAATAAATATGTCTGTGTTTGTGAATATTATGCCAAGATAAATCCACAGTTAAGGCTACGTTAGAGAGCTGATGGGAAAATAACTCTCTAGGCTTATCAAGTTGTTCATATCATAAATGTCAATTCTGGTGGTCTGATGCTGAAAATAGAGCTATAAGTCAATTGTAGCACATGTATACACAATTTTGTGACAGTTTACTTTGAGAGATTGAGATATTATATGGAACATTGAATGGGAAATGTAATTTTCATCTGCGAATGAAAAAATAACTAAAAGCTAGCTGTCCCTCCTATCTGAGTGTGATTTTTCTTTCAAAAAATTGTTTTATAAATACATTTTTGTTTTTTTCTGTCTGTCCATCTCACAAAATGTATGACCTGCAGAATTTTTTAAGCTTATCTGAAAATTGAGGATTTCTGGTATAAAAAGGAAGAAAAATGCATTGATATTTTTATTCATCATTTCAGGCTCACGTCGTTGCTGCATTTGAACAGAGTTTGTCTAACATGACTTCCCGCCTTCAAAACCTGACATGCACAGCAGAGGCAAAGGTGAGTTATGGGTGACACTAGGTCTTAAGTTGGTTGGGGATGTATTAAATGGGAATTTGAAATACCTGTTCTTACAAGTGCAAATTAGTCATCCAGTTATAATTTACATCAAGTTTTTTAATCTAATGCTAGACATACTACATACATAGTCCAATAATAGATTTTAAAACTTAATTTATTTTTTCGCTATCATTGGGTCAAGTCAACATCATAATATACTGACCAAATGATCAGAATGTGCTGGCTACCATAAATTTTCCACAATCTAAAATTGATCTCAGAAATGGTAGGTCTGTTAAACTGTGTCTGGCAATATTGATCATAGGTGGTGTGTTTGTACAGTAATATTCATTTATTTGAAACTCAGAGAGTGAAATGTCTTGTCAAAATTTCAAATGTGATTTCTGATGATTATGTGTGGTTAGTTTTTTGTCTATTTTGGTCAATGATAATGACTAGGGTAGTCAGTGAGGAGCTTATCCTGGGGCACAAATAGATATATTTACTCATTGGGCAGTGAACCAGATAACACCCAAACCAAAGTTGTATGTATTTAAAGAACTATCCTGTGTTTCCGCTGTCATCCAGAAAGGATGGTTACAATAAGTACAGGACACTGAATTGTCCGTCCTGCTAAGAATTGGAATGAGACATGAAATAACTCAATTTTGACAAGAGGGTCAGTTGGAACAAATATATTTAACTATATAACAAGTAAATAAAACATTTGTAACTGCATAGCCTGACAGGCAGCAAGATTAATTTGCTGCCAAGTAAATTTGTCTGACTACTCAATGATTTTTCATGTGCTGCTAATAATTAGCCATCAAATACCCATTTGCTTACGCGGCCAAGTTCAGCTTTAACCTGGCCATAGTCAACCCCCATTTTTGTTCTCACACAGGTCTCTTGCAACTTTATTTTCTTACAAGGAAAAACATGACAGACTTTTATTATTGCCATCAAAAAGCCATGAACATACAATGAAACAGTACACACATTATCATAAATTTTGTCAGTAATAGGGGAGGTATAAAAGAAAACCAAGGTGCCTCCCCCAAATAATCTGTCAGGTTCTCCAGAGATGGTAACTGATGACAGGTAAAAGATGTATAGTTCTTGTCAAGGAGTCACATATGAGATAGTTATGAGCTGTCTTTAACATCTCTTATCCTACCTGACATGAAAACAAGCTGTTGACACGAAATCCTGTCTCTATGCATACTCATTACTTAGGTGACTACTGGGATTGAAAGATGTCCTTTTACCACGATGGGGTAGGTTTTTGTGTTGAATATTATCTAAGTGCAAAATTATTGCACAATCTAATCTTTTGAAGAGATATTGTGTGATAACTTGTGCCATGAGGGAAGATCATTCAAAGAATTACAATTCACATGTATTCCTACTTCTGGCTATTTTTCTCAGTGCTAGCTACAGTGTTGTTCATGCCATTTATAAAACAAGATAAATGGAAAGTTAAGAACATGCTTTTTCTTCCTCACTTGAACTATTCCCCTTGGCATCAGAACATTTTATGAGGGGGAAAAATGTACATTAATATCCCATCGATTGAAACAAGCTTGGAGCATGAACCTCTCTCTATCTCTCTCTTTTAAGTTCTGACTTGAGATTTGATTTTGTTGGTAGAAGTAGAAAATTTTATTTGAGTTATTTGATAAAAGTTTCTACCACCCGTCCTTTATTTTCTCTCTCTTGTTATCTTGTTATGGCTATTTATTGTGAACTGATTGCTCATTTCTAGGACACAGATGAGATCCTTAAAACCATCGAAGCCTTGCGACTCCAGCGAGCTCTTGTACGAGTCGCCCGCATAAATATGATGTCCACCGATTGGAAACAGGCTGAAGTGAGATCTTTTAGCTCTATCCAGGCTTGACCAAGTTTATAATCCTTTTACTAACCCCTGTGTGTTCCAAAATATTTATGATAATATTTATATTAGATTTGTCTGTTTCCCTTCCTCCTCATTCAAGGTGAATGGACTTTTTTGGTACATACCTACCATGAAAATGCCCGTCCTCCTTGTTTTTTGCTAAATGTTTGCAAGCATGTTTTAACAACAAACTCATTTGTGGAAATAAGGGGACAAAACTACATTTTCTTGTGTTAATCCACCTTTCAACTGTAATAGTTGATTGGTGGAGATGGTGAAGTAAGGTTGCCATAGAACCTCAAAACTATGACAACCATATTTATTTCAAAAGGCAAAAAAAAAAAAAAATCAGATATTTTCTTTTAAAAATGATTGAGTTATCTCAGCCTGGAGAGTGTTGACAGATTCCACTGTATTCCATCTCCCATGGAGAACTTCTCTTATGATCATCTTGTACATGTAGCTTAGATCTGTAACCCTGAGAGCTTAGCTTCCCTTAGCTCTGGGATTTTAACACAACCCAATGTGTTAACTGCATGCCTTGATGACTAGTTGATTGCCTGCCTCCCTGCATGCCCTGTCTCATCTGGAATGTGCCATGCATACAGCCAGCTCTGTGCACCCTGGTTCCTCATAGTGCAATGTTTATTATGTTGGTATGTTTTTTATCTTATAATACTGTACTTTACTCAGTTGTTATTCCAATTGTGCAAACATATTTATATACATATAGCACATATTATAACATCACAGTGTATGTCATGTGCCATTTGTATGATGAATAAGTGTTTGATGAATAAGATGGTAACCCCCCCCCCCTCCCCCCAAATCCCCTGATCAGCCCTACACTGCTCTATATAATTTTCCTAAGACCAGGTTTTGGGAAAGTGTTGGGATCATTGAGTCTTTCTCTGATTGTCAGTAAAAGCCACAACTTTTCATTTCACAGACATTATCTCCTTGTTCTGAGAAACCTCTAGGTGCAATTTTTATTAGAAAATAACTATGTGGGATACTATATTATCTGTGTATATTCCCCTCTCCTCCTCCTTACTTTCTTCTTATGGCAAGGGTTGATTGTTTGCATGTGGACTGTATTAATTTCAGACTATTTATATTCTAATAAAAAACATTTAGTAAAACATTAGCAGTAGGATGTCAGACATAACCAAATTTAGCTCCTGGATATAAACACCTTTTCCATGTTCCAAGTTTTTAGTAAGGCTAGCTGATTGGTATTCAGTTTAGACTAACAGGAGAAGACATGAACATATCAAATTTTTTCCTTTTTTTTTTTTAAGGCGTGCAACTTAATAACTAGAACCTAACCAAATATGGTGTTTTCTTGATGCCTCCATTACGTTGGAGTTAGTAATCATTGCTGGAGCACATTTGGATTTTGTCAGTTACATTTTAAACAAAAACAGTAGTTGGTCGCTGCCACTTATGAAAAAAAAAATTTTTTTAATGCTATCAGATAAATCCCAAATGAAAAGCTTAGTCTCCTTGTGGGTACATCAGATGGCTTGTAAGATGTAAGATTTACAAATAACTGAAGAGATGGGCATTCTGAACTTTTCAAGCCCCATCAGTCCTAAACATGGGTGATTTCTGTGTATAAACTCCACACTTTCCAGTTCAACAGTGCAAAAATGATTGCATTTTATGCCATTTATAATTTGATTTGCAGGACACTGAACTTGCAGAATTGCGTGCTACCATTGAGGCACTGAAGAAACAGAGCACCACTCTGCCCTTCCAACAGATCAACTTAGCAGATGCCCCTCTCAGCCCCAACAGTGCGCGTAGACATGCATCTGTATCATCCACTGGCTCAGGTAGGTAGAACAGAAGCTGTGAGAGTTGTGTGTGTGTTCTTGTGGCTATGATGTTTTTTAGTGCACATTGTTGAATGGACAGATGAATTAGAATGACTAACTTTAAGTTTGGCATGCCAAAGGACTTACATGTAAAAGATGAATAGAATACGTAATTTGCATTACATGAAAAAAAACTTTCGTGTAAATTGCATAAGATTGATAGGTTAAATGAAAATAGAAAGGGTTTAATTTATAAGATGCAGCTGTGTCTCTGAATTCCATTCTTTTCCCAACCACAAAGCTGTCCAGACACCACAGATGTTTACTATGCCTTTCCTCTGTCAGTTGCAGTAATCTCTGAAAAAAAAGTGCAAGGACTTGTAACGCTGGTCTTGTAAATCAAAAATGTGGTTCCCCTAGGCTAGCTGTCTGATCAACTCGATATTTACTGCACTTGGATGTTTTTCTTGTCAACACTTACTGCGTGCTTTTTGAGGTTATAAAGTATCTGGGAAAATTGCTACAAGAAGATCTTGAGTACAACTTTATAAGAAAGACTTCTTTTTTTTTTCTTTTTGGAGAATGTTACACAGATTTTTCAAGGAGTATAGAAACTTTGCCAAAATGTTAAAAGTAGAAGATATCTGTTATGTCTGGTAGAGTGCCTCTTATTGCACCAAATGTGATTGATAAGCCACTGAAGTACATGGTAAATGAGAAAAAGTAATGTTGCCTCTCGAAAATAGGTTGATCTTGTTGATAGGACATGAGAAAAAAAAAGGATTGTGTACATCACGTGCATTTGGAGGAAGAAAGAAAATTCTGTCACTTGCATGTAAGTTTGAATATTATTTTTTAGAAGAAAAGATTAAGCATAAGAGAAATGCAATTTGTGGCATGCGACACTGTTATTTGCCCTATTTTGGGAGGGAAATATTGAAAAAGTACATCTAATTTCCGATCTTGGTTGTATGAATTGTTCATATGTCATGGTGCAGTGTCATGTAACCTGGTTAGGCTAGCTCGACATGTTGATTTATCTTTATGACATTGTTTCACGCAAGGAGGAAAGGGTACTTAAAGAGACAAAACATAACTTAGGTAATCATCTGTGTTAGATGGGAATGGCTGCAGACAGATAGCCCAGACAGTTGTGTGTAAAGACAACCTACATACAGAACTGAAAAGGTAATATAGATGTGATCTGACGTTAGTAACATTACATTTCATAGTATGACATGTTTTTTATCATAGTGACATTACATTTGTCAATGAATCATTTTAAAGTCCACAAAGGAGATGTTTGTGATATACCAGAGTTCTAGCTGTAAGGGTCTGTATAGACATATTTACATGCATCTCTTTACCTAACGTATGTACTTTCAATGTGACACAACAAGTTGTAGTGGTTGTACTTTTGGCTCTCTGGTTACACCAGCAAGATATAGAGGATGTTTTACAACATTTGCACTAGATATTGATATGTATTCTAATGTTAGAGTATATTGGCAAGCAAAGATATACAAGTCATAACTACATCTAACGCCTGTGTGCCACCAGGTGTGTGTCTTAATGAGGAATCTCTTGGCACAGTCTGAGGTGAGAAAGTGCTGTTTAATGCTGACACAAGGAAATGTAGGTTTTATTTGATATAAAAGATGTGGAATGCCATGTGATATAGGTTATCAAAAACACTGATAGGCAGCATACATAATTAAGATTCATTAAAATGTGTATGTTACAACTCGGTATCAAAAAAAAAATGATGGGTACTTGTGCAGACATGTTTTGGCAACTGATAATTGATACAGTTTTGTAATTTTGATGAATAATGTAAGAAGGTTATTTGGTAGCTTGATAGGCACCCAGCAACACAGTTCATATTTGGAAATAAACACAAATAAGATGTCCTGCTGAAACATAACAAAATATGATGCCAAAAGAAAAGAAAAAAAAACTTATGGAAGACGGAGTAAAAAATCTGCAAGGATTGACGAGGGCAAAAGTAAGTGATATTTTAGGCAAGTTGATGAAAGATTTATGTGGCATGACAAGAGTTCATTGTTCAACTTAATGACATGATACTTACCTCCCAGACTGGCTTTCCTTTGCCAAAATGTGTGCAGGATATAAAAAGAGAGAATGTCACACTTGAAGGAGAGAAAGGGGAGGAGGTGGAGAGGTCCTAGATCTATGGCTGTAGGACAGACAGTTGTCTAGTGGAAATGATGTACAGAGAATTGATGAAGTGAGTGGTACGTCTTTTCCTTATGTACCTCTATGTGTCTGTCTACTCCAGGGAGACCACCATACATAGTTATTCCCAGACAGCAGCCAAGTCCTCATTCTCAACTCCTTGAATTATAGTGTGTGGAAGTGTTGACAATACAGAAGCCATTTGTCATTTTAGACAAGTAAAAATATTTACAAAAAATAACAACAAGGAATAATGAAAAATGATGACATTGGCGACATTAATATATAATGTACCACTGTGATATAAGATAAAAGTCCTCTGCTGTGTTCAGTTCACCCGGTATGGCTTTTAGTCATTTCTGTGTCCTGGTAGGCAGACAGGGAATCAGAGAGAGGACAGCCACTTTATCATCAGATTGTAATCTGTAGAGAAATCACTGTAATCTGGGGACACACACCACAGGGGTGCTGGAGGCTGGCTAAGGTAAAGTTGCACTGGAAATAATGATGACAGAACTTTGAGGAGTGGCCACCCAGGGACAGAGAGACTGAGCAGTGTTTGTTGACATTCAGGAGTAAAAAGGGTATTTGGGGATTTTTTTTTCTTACTTTTTTAACCCAGTGTTTGAAAAAAGTGGGTCTCTAGTATTTTACACAGAGTTTAATTTTCAGACTTTGCAGTGACAGGTTGATTTTACTTCAAGTGATTATGATTGACTTCAAGTACAAATAAATAACCATTAAAAGTAATGAGAATTAAAACCATAGGGGGAAAAAAGCTTTAGATGCTAAATACTGCATTTGAGATGACCGTTAGATATTTTCCAAATTAGTCGAATAACCACAACTGGTATGCACATGAAATATTTCACCTCTATTTATGATTACAGCCACATGGCGCAGCTTTTGATCTTCAATCAAATTTCATCCCAGCTGAACTTCACTGGACGTTTTTGACAGCGGACGCCTGGAAAAACAATTTACTTCAGTTCTTGTTACCTGAATTAGCATTCATATTGCAGTTCAGGAATAATCTTACATCAATTTAGTCCTGACATTTGCCCCTCAACTGTTTGGCTGTCATTAAGAAATGCCCATTAGGATGTGATGTGTTTTGATGCCCATGGTTGGCAGAGCTTGCACCCGCTGGTTTCATATGTATTCTGTATTATAATAAAGTAACTAAGCTAGGGTAAAATGGATATAAACATTGTTGTTTAAAAAATATATCAAAGTACAAATTTCATCAGAAATGTAAATCACTAAGAAAAATTCTGTTATTTGCTTTTGGGCACAGACAGAGATGTTGGACACTTTTTTGTCAGTAAAAAATTCAACATACAAATGTTATTGTTATCAAGTGACTAGAAAATAAAACAAGAATATCTACTGACACTTAATGTGATACAAATCTATCTAACCAAATTGTTGAAAATGTCGACTAATTACCTACAGGAGTCAAGAGATCTCAAATTCCTGTAACATTTTGATGAAAGAGACCACACAGTAGCTTTTAATAAGACCTAATAAATTATTAAAGATATCACCATGGCAGTGCCTTTAATATTTTAGAAAGACTCCCATCATTAGAGCAATAATGGTGACATATTAGACTCATTCCCACCAACCTAATTAAGAAGCCCAATAACAGTTGAATAAGATTAAGCCCATCTTAATTAGATTATTCTGCCATTATCTCATTCCACTTTTAATTGATTGGGCTTCAAATAAGCTGACTTGATGTATGGGGCCAAGGGCTCATTAACTGTTAATTACAGTTAATGGAGTGAAGCAAGTCCAGGTATTGTATGTGTGACATGAAATGTTGATGAGGTTAGTGAGGGATGTGTGTTTGAATAGTCTTTAGCATAGGAGCATGATAAGGGAGAAGAAGTGTCATACTGCTACTCTCCTGTGAACATGAGGAAAGAGTACAAATAAAGGATGATTGCTGTTTAAAAAGGTATTTGTAACTGAGTGATGTCTCTTGTGTTATAATCAAGTTTTTTTAAAGGAAGACATGATATCATAAAGTTTGGGAGATCCTGGGATGCGGTTCTTGCTGTCAGTTGTAATCGCAGAAAAGAGTGATAAAAGGTAGTTATAAAGTGTTATAGTTACAACATTACTGATACTGTCAGATGAACTGGAGATTCGCCCTAAGAGAAGTTTACCTTCTTTTAGTTTGACACATAAAAGATTGCAAATCATTATATTTTATATACACATGGAAGATAACTGTTGTTAACAGATATTGTATTACATTAGCATTATATCTTTGTGTGAATACTTTCTGACTGAATCATTTAGATATTCAAAAAAATCAGTGGATAAAACTTAATGTAAAAGTACTAAAATGTATACTACTTATTAATACCTTAAGGGTACGAATACATGTGAGTCTAATGAGTGCTACACATGCAATGTTGGAGTAGCATACTGTCCATGAGCAGAATTAAGATGTCACCAACATCACTGTAGTGATATATATGCAGCCTCAGACTTACATGCGACAGCCTGATATAATAAAACGTGGGTGTGTCAGCTTGCAGACAGTACAAATTGTTTAGAGAGGCGTCATCCAATGTGATGTTATGTAATGGCAACCTCTGAAGTTGTCCTTTACCATGTCATGTCTGTTAGCTATAGGGATATGATGCAATGTGAATGTTTGCCACTAGCAGATTGGCATACAAGAGTTGAACCTGTATGTCCGGAATCCAAAATAAAGCCCATTGTGTTATGCTGGACAGGTGAAATCAGTGCAAAGGCTAGCAGATACATTTTGTAATCAAAGAGCGCATTCTCAACGAATTAAGCCAGGCTTTACAAAGCCGGTGACCTAAAAATGGCGGACGTACATGAAAGAAAAACCGCCTAATCTTTTAATAGTCTCTCCGCCTCTCACACGCCTCCCCACACGCCTCCCCACACGTCGTCCCTGCGGGGTACAGTAATTAAATCTCGGCTCCGAACATTAATATTTCCGTGAATATCTCTGGTGATATTATCTCCGTAGATAGTCGATTCATTGCTGCTCTACGGGCCAAATTATTCCTTTTTCGTCTCTGTTTTCAAAGATAATAGAACAAAGCTTTTTTCCTTCGATCGCCTTCAGCCACCATGCTTTCTTCACCACGAGTTTAACTGATGAGCATGCGCACTTAATATTTCTCAGGTAGCTTCCACATGGTGAACGGAGACGCGATTTAATTACTGTACCCCGCAGGGACGACGTGTGGGGAGGCGGAGAGACTATTAAAAGATTAGGCGGTTTTTCTTTCATGTACGTCCGCCATTTTTAGGTCACCGGCTTTGTAAAGCCTGGCTTAATTCGTTGAGAATGCGCTCAAACTGAAGTAATGGTCATTGTTATGTATATACATGTGCATGCTTACTAGTATCTGTATGTTTGTACAGGCACATGTTCATGCTCACGCAAGCAACATTATGATCACCTGTGACCATTTTGTCTATAGTGATAAAATGCAAAAAGATGTATGTTACTGAGAAAAAAATTCTTTGCAGTAATAAAAATGTCCATTAGGAATGCACCTGTTCCTGGTGACCTTTGGAAATAATTGTGTCAAATGAGCCGTGCATCCTTCCCCATCTTGTAATGTTTTACTGCCACTATATCTCATACCAACATTAGCCACTGTGTTTATGGTACCACGGGTATCCCAGGAAACTTGCATCATGATCACATACTCTAATATCAGCTGTTAGTATTAGTGAAGGTAAGAGGATATATTTTTGTCCCATTCGCATACTGTTTTGCAAAAAAAAAAAAATGTTCAAAACAAAATGGATGCATGCAGAATCGCATAGAGTTAAAGGCATTTATAACAAAAAAGTTTTGCTGTTAAAAATGTAAAGCAAGTTTTAATTTGACATACACACAGTGATGTACAGGGTGGTTGCCTGGCAACAGTGAGGATGCTCAACATCTGAAATGTCAACAGGATACTGAGAGTTGTTATGAAGAATCTGAGGAATCACAGAAATCAGGGTCCCGGGATTGGGAGAAGGTAGTTAGTGGTAGAACACTGTATACCTGAGTATGAAGAACAGTAATAAGTGGCTCTGCAGGTAGATGTTCGCATTCCATTGGTAAAAACTCCCAGCATGCGTTCCCAAAACAGTTTCAAACGGCAGAGATGCAATATAAGATACATTGCATCTTTTAGTAAGCTTCATACTGGTTATCTGAAGAATGCAAGCTGCTCTCAATAATGGGGATTTTCTAGGATTTATTCACATGAATCTTTCTTAGAATTCAGGGAAAATCAGATGTTAGTAATTTCAAACTAGAGCGGGGATTAAGACTCATTTGGAATTCATAAGACCACAGGTATGAATGTTTTAATTGTTTTGTGTCTGGTATCTGGTGAGTTTTATTGCACAATTTATGATTAGAAGTTCATGTTTCTACTTGATTAATCAGGGAGGACTATATAATGTTGTTGGTGTCAGTGTTTTAAATCAGACTAAACCAAAATTATAAACATGCTTGTAAGTTTGTTTTTTTTAAATTAATTATTTAGTTGTAACATATTTAAGTTAAAACACCAGCTCTTTAGCTGTCTATGTTGTGAGCTAATTTAGACACGAGATCTGTACTCCTCAGTAAAAAAAAAATGGCATTTATTGCCAACATGAACGTTTGATGCCGGGAGCACATTTAATTAACAGCAGACTTTTCACCATTCAGACTCAGGATATGAAGTTAATTCTGCTCATTATAACATTACTCCTTCAGTGCAGGTCAATAGTTAGTGCTTGCACATCTTTTACATGTCCAACTACCTGACAGACATGGTTTAGCAACAGTCACGTTTGAATGTAATGGCATCATATATGTGTCAGACGCAATATTTCAGTTGTTTTGCAGGAGAAGCATGAGAATAACAAATAATGACAGTAATGGTTGGATGAGATGTCTGTGTTGATAAAAGAAAGATGAATGTTGTGACATGTCTAGAATTGATTGCTTTCATTATATGACTACTGCAAAAATGGATCCCATAATCAAATCAAACAAGTTTGGCTTAATTTGTGTTTGATATTTATTTACTGCGAGGGTTTTGTTTTGAAAACAAGTGGGGTTTTAATTTTTTGTAAGGATAACTGTAAATACAGTAAAATAAATTAGTTTTTCTTATTTTCGTTACCTTACATGTCATTCTGTTTTGAAACATCAGATGCTCCCTGCCAACATTCAATAGAAAGATTTATTTATAATCTGTATGTTAAACTTTTCAATAATTTGTATATTTCTAGCATATGGTGGCGAGAATGCCACATCAGGAAATGGCCGTATAAGTCGTCAGATGTCCTCTGAGAGCATGTCCAGTCTGAACAGTATGTCCAGTGCCTGCAGTGCCACCAGCCAGCAGTCCTCCACCACAGATACTGAGAGTGGAAAGAAGAAGAAGAAAGGCAAGGGGGGATGGGTAAGTTGCATAGCATTTCATAAGTATTGTGGTTTACAGTTCGCTGTTATATGTGGTAATTTTTTTAATCAACTATAAAATTATTCAAAAGGGAGACTATCATAGGTTGTAAGCTGGCCACTCAAACTCAGTCATCCTGCAATTTTTGGTTCCTTGAAGTAAAAGTCATCCTTTCCGTCGTACTGAAGACAGCATGTTTTGGTAGCAGTATCATATCAAATCATGTTGTGCTTCTTAACTTCTTTCTTCATGTTACATGTTCGTGTAAAATTAGCTCCACTTTTGATCTCTGTGGAGCCTGTGGTTAATCAGGCTTGAGTCACAGCTTCATTAATGCAGAATCTTGGCATCAAACTAGAACATGGCAGAAATAATGATGTAACTCAATTTCAAATTAGATGTCTTTCCAATAGCAGCCTTAGGCACAGCTATTTTAGAACAGACTGGCAATATCGTTTTACCTAATCAGTACACTTCACCCAGTAATGAAATCCAAAAATACAAGAAGAAATGAATAGCAGCGGATTTGATTATTCTGGGAATACAAAAATTAATGATTTCAATTTGAAAAACAATCAGCTGATGTGAACTGCACAGTAGTGCTCTTGTAGCTGTAGTGATCATTGCTTTATTTTTGACCTTCAGTTACGCAGCTCCTTCAGTAAAGCATTCTCTCGAAAGAAAAACAAGAACGGGTCTGTATCTGATGTGGAGCCTGACACAGCCAGCATGCGGTCAGCGGACTCGGTGCCCAACTCCCCCATGGTGTCCACTCACATGCCCCACGGGATCCACATGATCAATGGACCAAACACTCCCGTCACACCCTCGCTGTCTGCCTCTGGGTAAGATTACTTAATGTTTTGTAACTGGAATAGGTTCAGATTTAGCTTCAGCTTTCATTTTATCTGCATACAATTTAAATACACAGAATTTAGTTCAAGTTAAAATTTTACACTCAATAGAGGTATGAAGATAATCAGAAATTTTACCTTTATGAATTTTAAAAAGAATTCTTGATAAAGACTAATTTTATTATTGGCTTTTTTCTAGTATGATAACTTGCCAGGTTCAAATGTATATCTTACCAAGAAACACTATTTTAATGGCCCAGTATTTTTTGTTTTAGTCTATATGATGGCATTGATGGAGCAGCATCTGGTGAATCTGTTGTCAAATTAAAGAAGCAATTGCGTGAGAAGGATATGAAACTAACAGATATTCAGCTCGAGGCCTTGTCGTCTGCTCACCAGTTAGATCAACTCAGAGACACCATGAATAAGATGCGGGTACGGGATCTTTAGTTATTTATCATTCTCAACTAACCTTAGATGACATTACCCAGCCCC
Source organism: Lingula anatina (assembly GCF_001039355.2). The sequence continues at coordinate 617,295 of NW_019775780.1, forward strand.
ACCCACTCACTTTCCTCCTATGCTTTGTTTTCAAATGTTAATAATGAGAAAATGTAGAGGAGAGTTTCTGTCTTGTTTTCATGTAGTGTTCCCCTGTTGTCACAATTATATTTAATCACAAAAATATTATAATGCCTGTTTGCAGCTGCTTTTACAGAGAATTCATAGGTTTAAATTATTTTGTTTACAACTAGCACCCTGAAAATTAAACTCAGATAAAGCATATTGCAGTTTTTCCAAAATGCCACTAATTATTTGTGAAGTTTTTATCTTAGAGTTTTGCAACAAAGTTTAGTCTGAAGTTTCACTTTCATCTTGTTCCCCTCAGGATGAGATGTCCTCACTGAAGGCTGATAATGACAGGTTGCAGCGGATGATGAACAGCAAGTCATTGACCTCTTCTCAAAGCTCTGACCTGGAGCGAGAAAGAAGGAGCACAGGATCCCTAGACCGGGAGAGAAAGGTTGGGCTGGGACAGCATCCCAGTCTGGAGATGCTGCTGTCCCAGGAAAGTCCTGATAAAACTGAGGGCAGGAAGATAGCCATAACTGTGCTACTCACACCTACTGGGGATATTGGGAAAGTAACAGAGGTATGAATGATACATATTGTTCATATTTTTTATCAGTATCCCAGTTAAATAACAGCTGCTGCTGAAGACTGAAAGATTTTATTTGTTTGGATTAATAAAACAAAGTAATTTTTACTAGCATTAGTTTATCAATTATTAAGAACTGCACAACAAGTACTGCGTTATGATATCACAAAAAGCAACTTTTATGTAAGTTTTTGCATTAATTGATCAAGCACCAACTGTTATACTTCCAGGCCAGTAACCAGCCTGAGGTGGTGATAGGAGCCATCCCTGTCAGTGGGAAGATGAAGTGGGATATGTTGGACTCCATAGTGAGGAGAATGTTCAGAGAATATGTGCTGAGAGTGGATCCTGTCACCAACCTTGGCCTTAATGCTGAAAGTGTACTGGCTTATCATATAGGAGAAATCACAAGAACAAAAGGTAGGGTTTTTAATATTTTATTGTCTGCTTGTTTGTATCCATACATAGCTGTGCTAAGAACCTTTTCTAATCATCTTGGATTGATTTCTGTGTCTGTTTGTCACATTTACTTTATGTTTATGAAGTAGGAATAAAGAAAAGGAATCGTAACATATTTATAAGGGTTGATGTGTGCAGCTCATTCTACATTCTTTACCCAAACATTCTCTTTTGCAGGAAACAATACAAATGAAAGCAACCACAAGTAGCTAAAAGAATCTGATCTATGGTTTCTTGTATGTTAATATTGACTTTCTGTTCATCTTCAGATTCTGGGCTGCCTGAATTACTGCCCTGTGGCTACTTGGTGGGGGATACTACCACTATACAGATTAGTTTGAGAGGTGGGTATATTTACAAGGGACATGCATTCAGATAAATCAAAGGCAATGAAATATTTGTCAGTGAAAAGATACACTGTGTATATATTTCTTCTTACATGTTGAAAAGAATTGTACCTGCTGAGCTGAAATATTTGTATATTTCACCTCTTTTTTAATGGAATGATAATGAAAATGATAATTTGACAGAATAGTTGTCTTTTTAATCAAGTCTTCAAACATTTTAATTCACTCTTATTATTATGTCTACTCTCCTAGGTGTCTACCAGAACAGTGTAGATGCGGCTGCTTTCGAGACCCTCATCCCAAAGTCCATCATGCAGCGCTATGTTTCGTTACTGCTGGAGCATCGCAGGATTATCTTGTGTGGCCCCAGCGGCACGGGGAAGACGTATCTAGCTCAGAAAATGGCCGAACACTTGGTTATTAGGTGAGTGGCAAACAGGGTTTTGTCATTTTTAGCAGTAAACTAAAGAATGTTGTAATTCTAGACTAAGAAGGCCCTTTTCAAAGAAATTTTGTATGCAGAAAAGATATTAGAAATTGGTTGAAGTTGCAATTTGGTGTCCAATACAAATGTGGAGACAGTACTATAGAAATAAAAGCTGTTTTACCACATTTAACTAGATGATGTATACAAGTTTGTCATTATTTTGTTTTAATGTATTCTGTAATTATTCTATGGAGCTAAACAAAATTATGAAGTCATGAAAAAGAATTTGTAAAAGCCCTTACTGTTACTTTACCTATTGATAACAAGTTGATTAAACATTTTCTCCCCAGATCAGGGAAAGAGTTGTCCATGGGTTCAATAGCCACCTTCAATGTTGACCACAAGTCCAGCAAAGAGCTGCGGCAATATCTGGCCAACATAGCTGACCAGTGTGAGAGCAGCAATGTGGGGGATTTGCCCAGTGTTATCATCCTGGATAACCTCCATAATGTCAGCTCACTGGGAGAGGTGTTCAATGGCTTCCTCAGCTGTAAATATCAGAAGTGGTGAGTAGCAGTTTGGATGGTTGTGCATGCACAAGTCTCTGTCTTTTGGCATATCCCTATGCAGACATGAGATTTTTCTGCAGAAAAGCGAAATTCCTCATTTTTTAAATTCAATTCTGATGTTTCCTGAGATTCGTCAAGGTTAGGTGTTGGGTCCCATGATAGATATTCATGTTTCATGTCTGCCTGTGTAATACTTTGCACTTATTCTGTGCTGAACTCCTGTGTGTCTGATTATTGTTGTATTTTAAGCAAGTATTTTCTGTTTCAGTCCATACATAATAGGCACAATGAATCAGTCTACCTGCTCAACCACCAACCTCCAGCTTCACCACAACTTCAGGTAAGTACATATTGTAAGACGTGTGTGTGTTATCTGGTAAAAAGAATAATGCTTCTTAAGCTTAATTAATACAGTTAATTCAAGGAATATCATTTCAGTATCTTTGCTGTCTTTATATCTTCTTTTTTCTCCATGAAAAGCATTGCCAATTTTTTATCATATTCTAGGTGGGTCTTGTGTGCAAACCACATGGAACCAGTGAAAGGATTTCTGGGAAGGTATCTGAAGAGAAAACTAATTGAAGCAGAAGTTACTGGAATCCGCAACAATGACTTAGTTAAGATCATCGAATGGATGCCAAAAGTTTGGGCACACCTCAACAAGTTCTTAGAGACACACAGCTCTTCTGATGTAACAATAGGTATTCACTTGTTTTAGAATTCCCTATTTACACATATTGATTATTTATATTGATGCAAGAATTTTTAGATATCCAATATGTTGATTCAACTAATTTAAGCCATATAAGGATTTTATTCCAAATAGTTTTTCCCATTGCATTTATGGTTTCTCATGCGTTCACACCTTAAAAATATTTCCCTTATATATATATATATATATATATATATATATAACCTTCTTGTTCCCAGGTCCTCGCCTGTTCCTGTCCTGTCCAATGGATGTCAATGGTTCCCAAGTGTGGTTCACAGATCTGTGGAACTACTCCATTGTACCCTACCTCCTGGAGGCTGTCAGAGAGGGGATACAGCTGTATGGGCGTCGTGCCCCCTGGGAAGACCCTGCAGAGTGGGTCATTGACAGTTACCCATGGTCAAAGAAAGATGATGGGGGAGATGGGCCGTCCTTGCTGAGACTGAGGCCTGAAGATGTTGGTTACGACTCCCAGGGGTTGCCTGCAGGACAGAAGGCTCCCAAGAGTGCTGCTCAGAGTGAATCTGAGGGAGATCCATTAGTAAGTATAAAAAAACATAAGTTAGTTTGTTCTACTTGTTGATTTTCTGATACTTCTCATGATTGAATTAGAATTTGATGGCAGAGTTAGTGGTCAAACAGCTAGAGAATGGACTTGTGATTATTAATCTTAAATTTGAAGGTTCTTCAAAACTCAATGAAAACTAAGTTTGTTGTGTTGATGAATAAGAGCAGCGCATCTTTAATACCGACTACTGAAGATGCTGATAAGATATTTATGTCTCATAATTTCAGTTAAATATGTTGATGAGACTCCAAGAAGCTGCCAGTTACTCCAGTCCTCAGAGTCAGGACAGTGACTCCACCAGCCTGGACAGTCATAGCAGCAGTCTCAGCAGTGGAATCCAGGACATCTCCAATGCTACTGTAGAGTCCACAATATAACAGACATAATACCAGACATCACTAGATCAGTATTGAACAGACAGGAGCAGTGACAGAAATGAAACACAAGACATTCTCAAATGTTTGTATAAACTGAACTGCCAGAAACTGATGAATATTTTGCTGTATAATCCTGCCAGGTGCCCATGCAAGTGAAATATGTGGTAGCAGTTTGGATGAAGCAGTTAGTGACTGTCCTACCAGTAACCATGGCACTGTTGACGAAGTTTCAGTTACCATGGAAATAATTCTATTCAGTCTCCTTGGCCCAACTTTCAGGCTCAAGGTTAAAAACTGCATGCCTGACTGTGATTCATCAGTACAATGCAGGAAACCAGTAACTTCACATGCACTTTATTAGTAGACTTGTGGATCATCAGTATAAACTGCAGATATTCAGCAAGGATGGTGTATGTGACACCATATTTGCAATCTGAGCTAGTATTCAAGATTTTTGAACATGTAAGATAGATTTGCTTTGAGTGAAGTGTATGATTAAAATACAATGACAGTTATTTCACATCTCAAAAGTAAATGTTCTTAGTGCCTGCAAGGGGAAATTCTTGCAGAGATCAAAGTCCCATATTTACAGAATCATGTTGAGAGAGGTGTTCTGTACAAAGTGTGTTTTTAAAGTGCACAAAATTGTGGAGAGAAAATGCAAACAGGAGTATTTAGTATCAAGTTTGTAAAAAAAGCAATGCAATGATACAGAATGTGCCAACATCCTAAATATATAAGTTTTGGTGCTTTGTACAATAAATATTTACTAAAACAGAACATCTACACAGTTTTTATATACATTTCTGTGTGTAACTATGTAGCATATATGTTGATGTACACTTTGCTATGCAGGGATTCCAAAGCAATGTCACAGTAACTCATTCAGATTAAGTAAAAGCAGCAATAGCAGCTGTGTCTACAGGGAGCAAGTCTTATCACACAGACTGAACTCCATCAGGCTGTATTTCTATGGGATATAGAATGCAGTTATCAAATAATAACAGTGAATATGTAGAATCACGAAAAAAAACTTTGGATCAAAACAAGAAGTGATTATCATATGTTTTAATACAAAGATCAAAGCATAATTGAGCACACTGGATGTGACATTTATGTTGTGTATATTCTATTCTTTTTTATGTGTTTTATCACTTTGATCAGGATTCTTTTTAAAAAAACAAACCTGTAAGACATACAGGCAGTTAATGTAATTTGTTAATACATATTCCTGCAACAAAATGTTCACTTTTTTCCTAAATTTTTTATGTTGAGAAAAGAAATGAAGGAATGACATGTGATAGGAATAAGGAGAACTTGTAAAGCACACTTGATAAGATTGATCAAAATGCCTTGTTTTATTTATTGTACAGTGTAAGGTATTGTTTATTTATTTGTATGTGTACATACTGTGAAATGTATTTAGGTAGTTAGATGGTCTTATGTGGTATAATGTGTGATTTGGGGCGTAATATTTTTACTTTCAACTGTAATTACAAGTAATTATAAATTGGAGTGTGGTAAATTTTACCCATACATTATGTGCTTCCTAACACTACTAAGAAACCTGTAGATGCAGACTGCCAGAATTAACAGAAATTTGTTTAGATGTTGCATTAGAAATGAAAAATCACATTACTTCATGCCCATCAAGTCTAAACCCAAATAAAGATGTTTTATTTTGTTCATTTAGAAAGATACAGCATAGTTCCTGTTGTGTTATTTCTTACCTGAGAACTGAAATGGAGGAGTAATAGTATCTACGGTTGGGAATTCAGCACTGTTGACCTCAATCAGAAACCAATTCTCTGGATCCTTAGGCAACCTTAATTGTGTTTAAAATATAAGGAGACAAAATGTCAATCTTTCCCAATAGCAACTTGGTCTAAAGAGAACATTTGAAATTTCTAAATCAATGAACCAGTTGTGTACCATTTCCTAACACATTAAATTGTACTTTTAGATAAAACATCTATTGAACAAAATTGCTGATGATCTCTCTGTCTTCAAAGTGCACTTGGAATTTACAAACCAACAAAATTTTTGACTATTTTATATCATTGGATATCGCCTATAGTAACAAATTATCTTTGCTTAACGAGCAAATTTCTGACCATTTGAAAACAGATATTACACTTGGACATCTAAAATCAATTGGTGATCAAAATTATCGTCTCAGCGTTCCTAATATAAGAATTGTGGAGAACTAAGGACTATTCTTGAAGATCTTTACTATTCAGATGACGTGTGTCTACTCTCCCACAGGTTCATACACCTAGAAATAAAAACAGAAGACCTTGCAAAAAATGCAAAGCAAATTGGACTAAATGTCAACAAAAACAAGACAAAAATCATGAAGATAACAAGAATGAAGAGTGTTGTCTTATACAGTACCAGAAGGAGTTCACACACTAAGATTAAAAGTAATACAGATGCACACTAGTAGACATAGACAAGTATTAATACATAAATTACATCAAATTTTCCCATCACGCTGAAGATGTTAAATATCATAATATCTGTCTATCAAGACTTTTTTAAAAACATACGTATGAATTTTTCACTTCTGTGTAACGTTTCAGTAAGTAAAACGTTCAGAAAAGGTGCAAAAACAGCAATGGCAAATTTCAATTTGCATTTGAATTGTTTTTTTTAAAAGGCTCAGGTAAAATGACAGACGTTTGATAAAGTAACTGTTTTCATCCGGTTTCAGAAAAAAAATGGAAAAACAGGATTTTCACACGAAATCGAATTTTTCTCAAAGAAATATAAGGTAGAAGGTTCAGCAAGGCGCAAAAGCTGTTGGCTAAAATTAATTACATAATATAGGATGGTATCATTCTGTTTCGTTTATTTATTTACGGTGCACACCCATCTAACCAGAGAATTATATTAGAATCTGTGAATAACTGTTTAAGTATTACGTTTACTGTAAATCCTTTATTTTATATTATTTCATTACACACACGAATCTATCAAATCATTTAAATTGCAAAGTCTGTAGTTAGCCGTATGGTTGTAAATCCGGTAATAGTCCAACTCATACGCTTTGCAGGTGCAATACTGCATTCGAATAAAATTTGAAACAGTGTCTACTTCCACTAATGCCTCGATATCTTTAGAAACCTTTTTCATTTAATTGATTATTAACGAAAATAGCACTTATCTACAAGCATCACCACTAGTCGCTTACATGGAGTTTACTTGCAAAGCACATAACGTGCGGCGCGTGAAGTACGTAAAAACTACTTAGGCCAATATTTTTTCCATTGTTGACGTCATATTTTGCTGTTCCACGTCATAAAATCTAGTATCCAGACAACCGTTGCGCCGGAGGCGGTTGTGAATGAACGAAGTGTGAGCTTATGAAAATAACGCCAAGAAAGCAAATTTCGTAGACTATTAAGTTTATGTATGATCATGTCAACACGGGTAAGTGCTCCACATTTTCACAAACATTTCCAAATGAAAATATCAATTGAGAACATAAGCCATGTTTCAAAAATTTCACCTAAGGTGAAGATCTAGACTATGTTTCCGTACAATATTTTATACAAGACGATTAAAATCAGCTACATGTTACATGTAAGCACATCTTCTGTCTGTTTTCAGACTCAAAGAAACGAAACATCCATGTTGAGCCGTTTTCGCAATTTCATATCTTTGGCCGCAGGACTTTTTGTTTGTGGTAAGTGAGGCAGTTTATTAGGGTGTTGATCTTTTTACTAGGCAAAATGATTGTGGATAAATGTGTGCAAAAAGAGAATAAAATGAGATATAAATCCCTTGAACATTAGCGTGTAAGGAACCGTTCGTAAGTCTATATGTAGAAGAAAATCGACATTTGACAAGTGGATATTTTTACATCAAAATTACGTTATGGAGGTCAACAGGAATTCGTCAACATGAGGTTTTTCAAATATTTGTTTGTTTTATTCCATAAGTGGGAAGAAATCCACAGAGTACTCCTCAAAGCCGTTCAAATGGCAGAAAAAAGAGAAAAGGCGAAAGAAAGGTAAGGCGATTATTGAAATATTTACGATATCGCATTAGTGCATAAATAATCTCCTCCGTTTAGTTGAAATGCGATAATATTTTTTCTGAATTTTTTCCTTCTTTCACTTTCTCCTTTTTTTTTTTTTTCATTTCTATGTTTCTTTCTTTTTTGTCTTTTCTTTTCTTTTCTTTTCTTTTTTTCTTTTGTTTCTTTTTATCTTTTTTCCTTTCTTTTATTTCTTCAACTAGTCATTTGACCCTATCAATCAACCCAACTCAAATGACAGTGGGTTTGATAAGGAATATGAAGGTGGGTTTGGATTGCGAATTAACTTTTGCATAATTCGATTTAAATACAAAGTATATTTCCATAAGACAATTTAAGCATGCAAATAAATAAATGAAGTCATTTATATGATTTTTGTGCTTTTTTAATTCATGGAATGGTTGCAACATTCTTCATTTGTCATTTCAGGTTTGAGACGCCGTGTAAAAAACGTTGCTGTGACAGACGAGAGGGATTCGCGCAAACTTTCAGTTGACGATGTCCCGAAATTCCTACCACTCAGTTGCCTCAATTTTCTGCGTAGAAGGGGTGTCTTGCTTGGGGCGGGCACATTTGGGAAAGTGTTTTTCGCCAAAGAAATGGTCTCTAGTTCCTTCGTCGCCGTTAAAGTATTTAACACAGTTGGCGACTTTGACAGCGCTGTGAGAGAGGCACGCATCACAGCCGCCCTTAGTGAAACTGGGATTGTGCCCAAATTCATCGGACTAGTGGACCTAAGCAAAGCCAAGTTCCTAAAGAGAGGCATCAAAAAGGGTAAATACCATGAAATAGGCATGGTGACACAGTTTGTGGGTGATCCTGTGAAACGAAAGCCTATCACCCTTAGCCAAGCACTGGCAACTCTGCCCAGACAGACATACTTGGTCATGGACATCAGTCTTCTGCTCCGCTGGGCGAAACTGCTGTTTAAGTTGGCTGTTAAACTAGCCAAACTACACGAGCTTGGCCTGATATTTAATGACCTGCACAACAAAAATGTCATTCTAAGTGGACCTATCGAAACAAACCCAGATATATACATTATCGATTTCGGGAAAGTTTCATTCACTGGATCTAAATTCTGGTATTCACATTACGTCGATCCATTGGAAAGGAACAAATATATGCTAAGATACCCGCAGCACGCCGTAGAAATCTGGGAAGGGCAGAGGTCCTCGACCAAGTCAGATGTGTTCAGCTTTGGTGCCATGTTGAAGAGCGCTCGTCTTGGTCAGATGCTCTGTCTAACCAGCTTGGTGGACGACTGTCTGGCAGTGCGACCTCGGGAACGCCCCACAATGAGCGAAGTTGTGGAAAAACTAACGGTGCACCTTGCTGGACTAGAGAAACTTGAAGGCAAGGAGAAACTGTGAAATGCCGCGCATTAACTTGATAAAAATGACATGTTATATCTTTGCTCATCACGCACACATTAACATTAGTTTTTATGTGCCTAATGTCCATTTATGGAAGAAAAAAAGGGACCAAGTGTTGGAAAAAAACGCTTCCCCTACAGACGCTGTTCGCGTCTTCTTATGCACGGAACTACAGTAGCATTTGGTTGACCAACTGAGATAAACTTGATTGATTTCATATAACTTATATGGTTGCCCTTGGTAGTCTTCAAAGAAGAGATTGTTACATGTAACAAGTAAATATTTTCAGTAGTTTGAGGTAGAAAATATAAACACCATTTTCAATGCAAATTTAAGTGTGCGTCTCTCTCTCTCTCTCCCATTTAATATGCCAGTACATAGCAGTATTGGCCTGATGGTGTTAATAAATAAAACAAAAAACAAAACGGTTTAGTTTGCAACACTAGTTCGTCTTCTTTTTCAAATTTCCATAATATGCAGTGTATAAACCATATACCATAATGATGGCTAATACATTTAGCTATTCTTTAGCGTTTATATATCTAAACATTGGCACCAACTAGATCTCATCATCGCACGTCGAAAGCATCTCAATAATGTTTTCATTACGAGAGGATGCCATAGCGCAGGCTGCGACACAGACCATTCTTACCACTACAGTCCAGGGGAAAGCCCTTCTCTTCCAATACATTCTTAGGAAAGAAATGAAATCCTGTGAGGATCTCGATATCTGTGATCACTGGCACTACATCGGAGACACCACTCACGCTGCTGCACTTCAGGTCTTTGGCAAGAAGGTATTGCAAAAACCAGGATTGGTTTGATGCCAACATTGCAATCCTCCAACCCCTTATTGTAAAAAAGAGAATTGCATTGCAGAACTATCAGCAAAAACGTGAGAAATATGTAGGCCTATAATTCTGATACTAGAGCTTACATTAGCAACTGGCTGACGTTGCGGCCTCAATCGGACACCTTTCACTAGCAGGCCTACCCAACTACCATACTCGGCACCGAATGATCCCGAATTCACCAGTAGATCGGACCACACTACCCGTGTGTGTGTGTGTAAGTACGCATTTCACAGTATCATACCCCAGAACAGATACTTCGAAGCGCGTACTGAAAACTTGAAAACTGGTAGGCCTAGTGTGGTCTGATCTACCGGTGAATTCAAGATCATTCGGTGCCGAGTCTGGTAGTTGGGTATGACTTAGGCCTGACTGGGTAATGCTGGATGGACTGGTCACCCCATTTGTTGACATTCGACTTGAAATAGTCTCCAGCGCCCAGTCTCATATGCGTGCCAGGTAAGGCCACCTTTCTTGTTAAATGATGGGTTTCCTCCCTCCCCTAGATAGTTTCTTTGATGCCACATTCGTTCCATTTTTTTTGTTTTTTTTTTTTTTTTTGGTCAAGAAAGCCTTAACTACTCTTGGATGGAAGATATTCCATCAATATACATATAATTCTTCTAGATCTTAGACAACGCAGGCTGAGGTGACTGGGCCATGCCCGCCGCATGGAGGACGGTCGGATCCCTAAGGACCCTTTGTAGGGTGAGCTAGAAAAGGGGTCTAGAGATGTTGGTTGCCCAAAATTCCATTTCAAAGAAGTAAACGAGACATGCTAACGATTGATATACCAACCAACAACTGGGAATCTCTTATCTGAGGACAGAAACAGATCAGGACAAATGGAGGATCATTTGCGGACAGTTGCTGGAAACTGGCGAGACAAAGCGGAATCCTGGAATTGATGCGGAAAGAGAGGGAGGAAAAGGTGGAAGCTCGAACAGTCCCATCGTGAAACTGTAGCCGCATTCGCCTCTCAGGATAGGTTTGATCAGTCACCAGTAAATGTGTTCGCAAGTGCGCTAAGTCATGGACATAGTCCGACGACTGCCTACTATATACTTAACTAGTAGCCATATGTCATACATTTGTTATAAAATCTGTCTTTTAGTATTTTCTTGTTTTATGATGAAAAACTTGATAAAAATAGGCGCTGAGGATGTATGTTGTAATAATGAGAGATGCCAATGAATTTTTTCTTTGGAAAGTAATAATGATGACGACTTCAATAAAAAGCTGTGGAAATGAATGAAGTTGGAGTTGAAAAAAGCATTGAAACACCATCATTAGATTGCATATTTTGGTCCAGTAATTGACCCCTTGCATCTGAGAGTATGTTTTGAGATATTTCAAATTAATATTTGATTTTTTCGCAGACTTAAATTCAGAAAAAATGTCAAAAAATGTGGTCTTTAACCGTTGTTAGTTTTTTCCTTATAGTACTCAATAATTTATCAGTGTTTATGTCGTTAGAGTGAGAATGATCGGGACAAAAAAAGTATTTTTATTTAACTTTGCTATAAAAGTTTGTTGTTGACTAAAAGTGTAGGCCTAATCATATCTTAATTATGATCAATTAAGATATCTAGGCCCATGTTGACAACAATCCATGTCTTATATTTTAACGACATCTGATAACCACGACAATTTGAGACCCTGACATCAGGCAACAATATTCAAACCAATGTTCCCTCGAGCTCAATTTCTAGTATATGCATATACTTGGACTCACTGTGTACACACTTAATCCGACATAACGAGTCTCAAAGTTATAAACTTAGCCAGTCCGCCGCTAGGGGTTTAACATTTGGAGAAAGTTACCTTAAAACACACGTCCTTTCATGAGAAGGTTCTACTTTGGGTACCTCGTAAAGTTGATGCTACAAAGTAAAGATTTGCCCGATTAAATCCAACGGTCAGTTACAATGATATGCTTAGCATGTGGGTTGTCTTGAACGACCTATTTCCCAAGCAAAACATGGCGTTAGGAAGTGGGGAGGGTACACGGTTAACGCTGTTTAAATACACCGGCAGTAGGAAGTTAAAATGTACAGAGAAGATTTATACTGGCCAGAAACAGTCCCCTGTGTGTATCCAAGATGAAGATGGGTACCTATCGTTTCTCAGCCCACTCAGTGCTTTGTATACTGAACGCCTTCTCTCAAACATTCTACGGTAAGCCGACTGTTTACAGTTTTGAGGAACTCGTGACTGTTAGTGTTAGTTCACTCAGTTATGATGTTGCTCGTGCATTGTCAGTTATTACTGTTTTCATAATTGTATAAGGTTTGTTTAACTGTACCCTGGTAATTTAATTTGTAAAACTTGGGCTATTAGAGAAATTGCTAAATTAAGCCACTATTAATGTGATCCTGCAATTCTATGAAGCTCTGTTATTAATGATAAGCAAGCAACATATCATGAAGGAATGTTTTTCATGATCATGATATTTGCTCAGAGCAGATTTTAGTGGTATTTACAATTTGCAATGTATATGTAACCCTTCAAATTAATCCTATTTTACAGTTTCCAGTGGGAAGATCAGTTAGATGATGAAGCAAGGACTTCTTTTGTCACCATCACTAAAGAGAATGATATTTATGGCTATGATATGACAGTAGGAGTAAACCAAGCAGGTACATATGTATAACATACTGCTAAGACATTAAGATAATTGAGGTTCAAGGTTTAGAGGTAATAAACATTAAGATAATTGAGGTTCAAGGTTTAGAGGTAATAAACATTGAAAAGGAAAGTAGATGGAAAACCACAAAAAGTTTTATTTTGTATGCTGCATATATGCAGAACAAGCAGATGTACTTCTAGCCATAGTGATTTTTTAAATACTGAAATGAATTTCTTTGAAGTTAATTAAATTGATTGCTTATATAAAGTTCATACATACTTTTCTCTTGTGTTCTACAACAATGTCATCACATTTGAGTTCAATTCATTTTCAGGTGAACCTTATCATGTATTGAATCATGTCACACAATGTCAGTGCCAAACGTTGAAGACGGTTTTACTGGAGCTATGCATTGGTGAGAAAAGTAGCTGTATCAAAGCCTGTAGATGAAATTATTGTGTGTTTTTACTTTCTTGCAGACTTAAAAATGTTTTTGGTTGTAATGAAATCTTTAAAAACATGCGTAATTAAATGTATGCTTACTAGATGGTGTGTTAATTCTTGTGATTTCCATAGAATGAACAGATGTAAGGTCTATTCTTACAGCCTAACTGGTGTACATAGGATTTAACTGAACTGTTGGTATAGTGCCATGTTACATCATGTTTCCTTTTTATTTGTGTAGATAAAAAAAAAGAATTGTATAATGACATGAATTATGATTTCAGAGGTTCATGAACAGTCTAGCATATCAATCCTGCAATACAGAAACAGTGCCATCACCATATTGATAGACCAAACACATCTTCTGCATTTGTTGTTGTACAAAGACAGGCCACCAGATGTCACCACTGTGTGCTCTTTAACAGACGACACATTGCCATTGCAATGGGAGACAGTGGTCAACATGGAAATGGAGGGAGACTGGCTGGTTATTATGGATGAATTAGGTCTTATTGGTATCTTTTTTTCTGTGACTACAATGTTAACCTCAATATTTCCTTTGGGGGCATAGAGACAATCTCAACTATGTGTCGTGTGTGATTTAATGATTTATTTTGAATACTTAGGGTCCTTTACTTGTTTTTACTCCTTACCATTTACCCCATAGGTTATTTGCTAACAGCCACTCTGATTGATTATCGATTAATATGAATTCTATAAAAAAGTAACTTTTTTCATTATATTCATATTGATTAATTATGACACCTTAACTCATCTCTCTCAGCTTTCTACAGTGTTATAAATGGTAGCCAGATGGCAGTGGTGGACACCAGGACAGTCCTGTCCCTACACAAACCAGTACACTTTGCAGTCACAAAAGACTTAAAGACATTGAATGTTGTGGATACAGAGAACAAACTAGCTGTGATATCACTCAGTGCTTATTTCAATGTAAACCCACATCACTTGAGATCTAACGGTCAAGTTCATACCATTCCTCCCCTGACTGGTCAGTTGTCTGAAGTTGATGAAGATCAGGTAGATCTTTCAGGCACCACTCATAAAATGGACACTGCAACATATGGGGATCCATTGTGGAAACATTCATTAGGTTCTTTACACTCTGCACTGCAGCCCATGCTTAGTGATTCAAGTGCAGGGGCCCGGTGGCAGAAAACAAGCTCTTCATCATCACCACCTTCTTCATCATTTCCATTTCATTTCACATCTACTAGGACAGAGAGCTCTAAGATATGGGACTCTAAAAATGTAGTCACAGGTCTTGGAGTTGAGAGCAGGTCTTTCAACCAGACTGGTGAAGATTGTAGTTCCAGGGAAGTTTACTGGAGTGATGTAGTACATGTGTTGTCTGTACCAGTCTGTTGTGAGGGGATGACCATCAAGGATATGGCTGCTGGTTTGGATAGCTTGGCAGTTTGGTGGATGGGAGACACTCATGGTTTCTTGTGCACTTTTGATTTGCAAAGAGATAGCTGCAGCAAACATAGGTAATATTAACTCGTGACATGGTGTAGGCTTTTTACTTGTTTACAGTAATATTTTGATTGGACATGACTGTCTCAGTGTTTTGGTGCTGACATGAATTTAAGCACATACACACACACACACACACACACACCAGGAACTCCCACACACACTGCAGAAAGTTAAATGAATGGAACAGCAGAGCATGATGAACTGTTCTGATTACTTTTAAGGCTGGAGTCTGGCACTGCTGTGTTGCTGTCAAAATACCTCAGCTCTCCTCACTTCCTCCTCAGTGAAACCACTCTGTCTGCTGTGGCTTTCAATTGTCAGCAAGAAGAACTTGTGAACAAGGTATGTATGTTCTTAATAAAATAGATTCTCATACAAGTTTTATATATCAAGTAGCCTGTTCAAAGAATAGATATTAATTTCTGATCTTTTTGAAGCAGTGTTTCTTGATAATGTAGTTTTTACTTCTTTGGAAATCAACTGTCAGATAAGTTTTATATCATGAAGCTATATAGTTTTTTATATTAATAACATATAACCTCTCTCATATTTATTGATTTTACCTTGGTCAGTTATCCCAGCTTGGAGTCAAATATAGTCTAGAGGTTACCTCACCCAAAGTCAATGATTGTAAACTTTTAAACTCCTTAATTCTAGCTGATGCTGTATGAGAATGCCACAGTAGCAGATACCCTGTGTCGTCTCAATTCCTGGGACAGGTGCTCTATTCCCATACATGCTCTAGAGGTGGGGCTGAAACACAGGCAGCTGGACACTGTGGCCTTCTTCCTCAAGAGTAGGGAGAACTGTGAGTATTTTTACTGAATGATGATATCAACAGGTAATGATAACATAATGAGGAGTATTGTATTAATTAACCCTTTTTGTTGTGAGTTGAGGAATAAAATGGATGATTGCTTCTGGAGTAGTGCGATCGCTGTTCTAAAAATTATAGCTTTACGTACATGATTTTTTTTACCTTTATTATTTTTAGTGTTTACTTCCAAACCAGTTATCAAGGGTGTAGGTAGGGTTGGTCAGTTCAAGCCCACCACTCCCCAGAGTCCAACAGGTATTCTGTCCCCTGTGGCTGGAACCATGACACAACCTTTCTTTGCCCACCATGTGCCCAGTGACCTGGTGCAGGTGGAGGGTGCCATTCAACTACTTATAGCAACTGTTAAGGTAAATAATCTGTAGTGATCAGTGATATGATCTTTGACATTTATTTTGATTGTTTTGCATTTAATTGTTAGGCTGAAACTGCTGAATCAGTACTGTAACTGTTAAATTACTGAAGGTTTTTAAAATTGCCAAGTTAAAGTATCGTTCATATTTTTAGGTAATCACAACAGCATGTGCATTCCTTGTTTACATACTATTAAAACATACAGTGGCCATAAAATTTCACATGTATTTGATTAAATTTTGGTTAAACAAGGAGTATGTTTGTGTGTTTGGTGTTGTGATATAATATATTATACATTGGACTATGCAATGTCGGTTAATACAGTTAGTGTGATAGCAAGATTAATGTTATTTCCATGCCATTGGCTCTCAGGAGACTATGAAGGACACTGGATCTGTGCAGTTTGCTGAGCAGTTACTTCACCTGACCCTGGACTACCTCCACGGCCTGGTGAAGAATGCTCTGCTGGCTCTTAATGACCTCCTACTCAACCAGGGGGGTAAGTAGGAAAGGCAGTTCACAACCAGATCAATTTAGAATGGATATAGGGTAAATAAGGTCACTTAGTTATAACACAACTTGAAACCAAGTCTAAGGGCTTTATATGTATTTATATAATATAAGTGTGGGGCATAAGTAAGTCTGTAGCTGGGTGTGGACATGCTTGAGACAACTTTCAGAAGTTGAAATATAAAATCACAAAATTTGATGTGGAAAAAACTACTGAAACAAAAATGTTGTTTGCATCATGTTTGCGTGTCTCAGTTATTGAAAAGTGTTATATTTTTTTTCAGGTGACTCTGAAGCTTACCAAGAACGACTAGAACTAGAAGGATCCATAGAAAAGCTGACAGATTACATTTCAGAGTCTAGACAACTGATGGTGGATGCTCCCAGGGTGACCCAGCGACAGGCTGGGGTGAGGGTTGGCCCTGTTGTGTACAGGGAGGACCAGGAGCCTGTTGCTATGGATGAAAAAATGGAAGGGTATACTCTAAGATGGATGCACATGAATACTGAGGTAGAATTGTGGAGCTGTTAATCCAGTGAAATTGGACTAAAAATCAGTCATGTGCATTGGTATTGAAACATTTCTATGCTTAACAACTACCGTTTCATATCTCATTTTTTTGCAAGTTGGCAATGAAACATTTTGTTTTAAAGACTAAGTGTCAAATCTTTTTTGACATTTAAAAAAACTGCCTGTTTATAGCACATTAGAAAATTTGAGTTGAAAATTTCATCTTATTAATTATCCTTTAGGTTTGACCTCTGATTTTTTTTTTTATCATAACTAATTGTTTGCCTTCCAGGAAGTAATATTAGACGGCATCACCCAGAACTGCATGCCACTTGTCCAGGCATACCTCAAACCACTGGGAGAGGATGTCTCTCTGGGGCGTATACTACAAGTAGGGCTGAATGATACCATACAGCAACTATGGGCCAGGAAGTTCCCTGTGGCATGCCACTTGCTTCAGAACATGGTGAGTTTGTAGTAGCTGTGTTCACCTCAGCTTATACTGTTCTGTAATGTACTGTTCTGTTCATATTCCTAATGCTATTTTCTTAGGCCATTGTAGATAAGAAACGCAAAGGTTGTTTTCAACAGTTTATTATTGTGTTTTAAAGTTATCATTGTTTTAAAGGGACCTACTTTGCTTAAACATAACTCTATGATGGAATGACCCCAGAATTGGTGTCAAAAATGCTATTCAGAGCATTGGAACAGTTGCTGAGAGACATTAGATTAAAATAATCTTGATATTTTTATCAGGCAAAATGAAAAAAGTGGAAATTGTCTCACCTAACCATATTTGGATATTTTAAAGGATGAATATTATAATCACATATAGTAGAAATGTTCTGTTTTTAATAAATACTATTATATGGCAACCCAACAACTTAACCACTTGATGACTATTTGATAAATGAAAACAGAACAGTATTTACATGCAGATGCTGTGAGATAAAGCTTGACCTAACATGTGATAGTGTGACAAACTGATATATTTAAATGAAGATAATCTAGTTCAAAACATGGAAAATATATTATGAATTATGATTAAGGAAAAAACATTTTGGTATAACAATTGACAACCGTCTTCTTAGGTATCCTGTTTGCAGGATATACAAGTGTTATCAAAGAATGTTCAGCATTGACTGGTTAATGTCATTAGTGACAATTCATATGACTAAGTGCTTAATTTTTTTACCCTCTATAAAGCATTTAAGTGTTTTCATATGAAGGAGCATATCATTCAGTACTTGAGTTTGTAGTATTATGAAAAATATACATTTTCATGAAACACCTTCATTGTGTGCAGTTTCCAAGACAAAGTTTGCCAAATTGTCTTCATCAATTTATTGCAAGCTTAGAAGTTGTATTGGCTGATTTTCTTTTCAAAGTCTTGAATTGGTAGATTCTGAAAAGAAAAAAAAAGGGTTATTTTTCATAAAGAACATAGTATTTAGCATCTGAAAATTGTAACATTGTATGTATAACAGAAATGTTTTCCTTTAAATGATTACAAATGATACTGTATGATTTTGTCACAAAACTCTTTCAAAACGTACCCAAGAATGATCAGAGCAATTAGGCAGAGTCCAGACATAATGCAATACACATAGCCTCTGAACCAGGCCACAGTGGCAGCATAGATACTGTTCAATATTGTATTTCCCAGGAGGGTGCAGACACTCTCTACTAGAGAAATACTGGCAAATAAAGCCCCTGAAATTAAAATGTAGTCACATAACTAAGAAAAATTGTGGAAAAATTAAGTTATTAGCAAATGAGAAGTATAAAGCACTATTTGTAACTGAAACATTTGTTGTAATGGTTAACACTTCAAAAACCTAAATACAAATTGCACAACTGACATTTATTGTCATCATAGAATGTTGTGTTCAACCTCCTAATGTACTTCATATAAGTAACAAAAAATGGTTTCGTTTTCAAAGTATACGTATGAATGTGGCCTGTCACCTTGTTCATGATGGGTGACAAGTTGAGACATGGCAGCCCTCAGCATAGCTATAGACAGCAAGGAAAGAGCACCTATGCTAGCACCTGTAAAGGAGAAGATAAAAATTTACAAAAATGTAGGAAATATGAAATGGAAGATGTATTGAAAACTGGATTGTGTTGGTGCCTTCAGTGTCAGTGAAGGAGATGATAAGAGTGCATAAATAGGTTGGACTTTTGACTTTGTATGTCATGAAGCGAATTAAAATGTTATATATCATGCTAATATAATAAATATTTTTAAAATAAGATATGCGGAGTCAGTGGGGGAATTCTTATTACAGAGAAAAAAGGATGAAACCATTCAAAAGATGAATGCAAAGTGTCTGGAAGTAAAAAAAAAAAGGATAAACATGATCAGTTAGTTCAAAGGTTGTCTTTCTAAAAAGACTCAGTTTAAAGCAAAATGTATTTATTGAAGCCAAACCAAATGATGTTGGTTGGTGACATGTATTTTTACTTACCCACATACATCATGTAGTCATATTGGGCGAATGCTATGATTATCTTGGATGATATATAACTTAGCAGGGCAACCATAGCCACTGTAACTTCTGACAACTTGAACACCTTACGCATCAGCACTATACCTACCATGCTGGCCAACTGGTGAAACAAGAAAAATCCATTAGTTTAGACATTTAACCTATGATTACTCATTTTAAAAATTGTGGTAGATGAAAAAAGCAGCAGGATTAGTCATCTTTTTCATTGCAACTTATTTGCTAAAGAAGGGTGATGTTGTCAGTTGGTGAAAATATAGGAATTGATTTTTAAAATCCTGTCTATATCAGCTACTATTGTTGTTATTAATTACTAGTATTTATCATAACAGAGGATGATGAAAAATTATGAATAATGAAAATACTTGACCATTATTTAATCACCTGGATGATCATGATTCGTATTGCATTATACCAGCCTATCTTTTCACTTGTCCAGCAGAAAGGGAGATTGAGCACGTATAATGTGTCCACAGTAGAGCTTATCATTGGAATTGCAATTAAAAACAAAATTAATATCAACATTCGCAACTTCCATACTCTTCCTGGGGGAGCTGAAAGCACCATATGATCTTTCTCAGTTTGTGAAATGTCTCTGTGTGGTAATGAGTGGTCTTCTCCCAACACTGAGCTATAGATTTGTCTGTTTGCCTCCACTGAACCAGTAGAGACTGAATGCTGAGCAGGGAATGTTTGGATATTGTCACTGGGTGGAGCCACATTACCAGCTGGTAAATGGGGAGTCTGTTGATCAGGTTGCACTGGTTTGGAAATGAGCTTTTCTTGTCCAGCATCAGGCACATGGAAGAACAGCTTTACCACTTGAAGCAAGTTACTGAAGTCAAGGAGTTTGGCCTCGGGGTCCTTCTCAATCAGTTCAGGGATGAAAAATATTGCATAGAGCAAAGCCAGGAGAATACTGCCTGCAATGACAAGCGTTTAGGTATTTATCTTTTATGAATAAAATCCTTTTTTTTTTGGCTGATAGTTATAGAGGGCAGTACTGGAAATATACTCTGTTTTGGTCACAATGGAGTAAAAAGCCTGAAATATACTAAATAGGGAGCTGATAATATATAACGTTACATGAAGTTAAAAAAAAACGTAAGAAAAGGGTATTAAGGAAGTATACATAAAAATTAGCTATTTACCTACAGTAACAACCGTTGGTACAGAAAAATCTGGAAAAAGCTTGATCAGATATCCTATTACAATCTCTGATAGTGCTGCAGCAAGCATTGAACATGCTTCCCCAATGACGATTTTGATGGCCTTATTCTTAGCAGTAGAGATATCGGCGATGTATGAGAAACATCCCATAAAGGCTGTTGTGAAATACCCAAATAATCCTTCTACAAAGTATGCAGGTAGTAAACAATACAGAGGCCAGTTGAAATATATTATTGCCAGGGTGCCACCCTGACGGAGAAGGCTTCCTATGGCTGGAAGAATTAGACAAAGTTTACGTCCAGCTTTGTCACTGTAGGCTCCATAGAAGACAGTCACCACCATAGATGGTATAGCACAGGTTATGGAAAAATATATTGACCATTCTGAGGCTTCTGCTTGCGTTTTCTGTTGTGCTATGTAGTATGGATCAGAGGTGTTTTGGTCACAGTGGGAGATGTTAGTTGAATGGGACTGGTTGTCTTCCCCCAGTCTCTTGTACAGGTACTGAGTCATGAGAGGTGAAAACCCCATGAGGGCAAAGAAGTACAGGAACATAAATGGCTCCACTGTAATTGGACATTTGGGGACGTAATTTGGTCTGTCATTTTTCTTGTTTTCGTCCTTGGTGTCCACAACTGTGGCGTACTTTGTGGTCCCCCCACTGCCCTTCTCACTGGACAGCAATGGCTGTTCTTCCTCCCTCTCCATGTTGAACAGTCACCTTGCAATGTGGTGTCACTGTGCGATGTGCTGTCTCCTCCAGGAAGAGAACAAAATATCATTTTGTGAAATAGTGGTAGGATTAGTTTTTTAATAAAGCATATCATCAAAGTACCCACATTTTGGTGATCAGTTTGTAGTGACATCATTTGAATAGATCTACGGACTGCTGTGTTGTATATATACAGTTGATAAAAAATCAAGGTGAAAAAAAAACAGCATGCTGCAATCTTATGAGGCAGTTGCTATAGTATCAGAAATAGGGAAAGAAGGGGAAAAAAATACAACATTACAGGCTTATCTTCACAGAAGCTGCATATTTTTCATTTCAAGAAGTGGACTATTTAATGGTGGGAATACAGACACACTCACATCAGACCTCCATTTAATAAAGAATGTACAGCCCGTAATTGACTTCACTTAGCTGCATGACTTACCTAAACAGATTACACTTTAGGTGTTAAAATGGTGTTGATATCTGTTCAGATGAGGGAGATCTGTGTGAAATTGATATGACAGTTTTTGCCCCAAAAATGCTTCTGTTATCAGCTCGAGTTGGCAAATTCAGCCTGATAAATTTTTGATGCAACAACATTATCTTATAATATGACTATGTTCATTTTTGTATTATTTAAGCAGATAAAAAAAAAATCCTTTTGTACTGACACCCTAACCTACATGATGTTGCAAATATGTTAATCCACCTTATATCATTTAAAAATAAATAAATAAATAAAACATTATTTTGTGGCTATAGAACAGACAGCAAGATGGCTGACTAGATTTTTCTTTATACATTCATTGTATATACTACATTTCATCTACTAGCATACTGCAGAGTCACTCTTGATTATATTCCTCTTTTATGTAGTAACAGGGTTGAACTTACTTTGTTGTCTTTGCTCAGCTTTGCACCTTTAGCATATTTTTCCTTTCTTACATATCATTCAGTATGAAGTCAAACAAACACGGAAATACTCCTGTAAAATACCCTTAATCTTTTTTCAAATTTGCATGGCTGATTATACGTTTCAGAAATTGTTGTCATCAGTTACTCTGCTACTAGACTCATGTCAAATCCTTAGCACTTTGCCTTGTGTTGCTAATACCTAACTTATTTACATATCTCAGGTGATATAAGTAGTCATATGATGTTTGTCCACGGTCTAGAGGTCATCTAAAACAAGGCACCATATCAGAGTTAGTGTTCTATTTCTTGGTCCAGGGTTGTGGCAACAGTCTTGTTGTGGACACAGAACATACCATGAAACTGTTAATATAAATCTGACATATGTAATGTCATATGTACTTTTACTTTGATTTTTAAGGGTTTTAAGTCCGTTTGACAAAGAAATGCAATCTGGAAAAAAAAAAAAGAAAAAATGAAAGTAAAGAAGGGAAGAAGCTGTATTTGCATGGGCATCTAAATTATATTTAAGTGGTATAAGATATTAAAATAACATAAAATGTCCAATGTAATGTTGAATTATAGTTTGTGTTTGGTGTGCATTGTGGCTGTTATCTTGAGAATGATGACTCAGATGGTTCAGGGGGTCAAGAATTTAACAGTTTTAATCAGCTGACCATAATATACACATTTAGTATATATATATACATACACACTCATATTATTTACATTTACTTATTCACAATAGTAATTATTTACAGACACTTTCAATGAATATTATGTGCAGGCACTCACAGTGTAACTCACTGTAAATACTAAGATTACCTGTTTTATATGCTATCCCCATATAACTTCCAAGCTATTGTCTGAAGTGTTCTGTAAGATTTTATATAAAATTATGATTAAATTTGAAATTTGATATAATTGTACAATACAGTGTTATTTTAAAACATTTTGTGGTCTCTCTCTATACCAATCCTAAAAAATTAAGTACATTTGGGATAAAGAAAAATCAAAAATATACACTAACTAATGACTTTTTTATATTAAGTAATATGTTATAAAACTTTTATTGGCATACATATGAAATCAATGCCCTAGAATTCTAAAAATTTAGTAATGCTTAATTCAAACTTGTTGAAGTAGGACTAATTGTTTTCAACTTACTTAGCGCAAAATGCAATCCAACGATTCCCCAGTTCATGTCAGACTTACCCAATGCCACATAAAGGAAACCCCAGTACACAAAATGACCGATGATACAATTTATTCATTGATGCTTGGTAACTACATCTCCAACTTCTAAACTCCCAGTCTCTTGGTACTCATGCTGTCATCTGTGTTCTCCAAGTCTGATCGCCCCAGGTCTCTTGAACACTCTCCTTAAATCCAACTTACTACCCTTATGTGATGTGATAGATACTAATCTTGATTACTTTAAATTGCAGGATTTTAACAGATTTTAATTAAAATTGTTTTTTATCAGTTTTGTACAAAGAAGTCACCATGCCTCAACACATTCCCTCATAAAGTGCTCGGTATCTTATGTCGGACATGGAAAAGAGAATAAAGATGCAATATTGATCAAGAGTATAGACCTACTAAGTTGTTAAAATCTTGAAATCAAAGATTTGATAGTTTCTTTTCTTCTTGCAGGGATTTGATGTGTTCTCCAAGCTTAGGCAGATATGTTTCTTTACACCTCACCGAGAGCTGCGAGAGCACCTTATTTCAGAACTCCTGGTGGCACAGCAGTGGAGAAGGGAAGAACGCAATACAATTAACTATCTACACCAGGTGGAGACACTGTACACATGTCAGAGCTTTGAAAAGTCATGTCTGCTCAAGAAGGATGGAGGTGGCAGGCAAGCAAATATTATAATATATTTCCTCAATTTATACTTCTTTTCACTGTAGAAGCCTGTGCCATTGTATAGTGTTTCTATACAGTAGAGAATGTCACAGCTTTCAAGTTTTTTTTTCCATTTTGAAATTTTTCTCACTTTTTTACTATAAAGAAAAAAATGAAGTAATATTTAGAAAAGAATAAGCTCTAATGATTTAAGAAATATAATTTTCATGTCAGCTATTCTTGAAAAATATTTCTCAGTGCATAATTACCAATTTTGAAAGAAAAATCTCTTCTTAGTTGTATGGAGGATCCTCTAAGCCTTCAGTCTTCCTATGAATCCCACCCAGAACTGCTGAGTCACTGTGGTGACCTGGTACCTCTAGAGGACAAAAACAGTGAGACATCACACTATGCACACCTATTGCTGGACTGGGTACATACCTGGGATACCAGCACCAGGGAACGCATTCTGCTAGATGTACTTCTTTATAGCAGTGGCAGAGGTAATAGGATGGATCTTTTGATTTTAAATAGTCAAATAGTCCTGTCACTTACATCTATTTGTCTGTCTCTCTGTCTTTTTTTTTTAATCATCGCTGTCTTTCTACTACAAAGTCTCAAGACCTTCCCTCTGTGTTTAAATTTAGGGGATATAGAGCTTTATATACTTAAGTCTGGTGGATAAATCTCCTAGGCTTCCTTTGCAATCAGCAGTACTTCATAAATTTACAGAAAAAAAAGAAAAAAAAACTTGCTGAAGTTAAGTGAAAAGTAGCCATGGTTCTTGCAATATTTTCATGAGTCTTATAAAGGAATCTTTTCTTACAATTTTTGCAGATAACACTGGAGCTTTACAGAATACTTTTGCATTGTTACTCAAAATATGTTTTCTTGTTTTGTAGACCCAACCAACATACCCATTTCCTCTCAGACCCTTTTTGACTACCTGACTAGCCACAATGACTATGCACGCTTGCTGCATTGGGTTCAGTCCAGCTTCCCTACTGAAGGTGAAGAGGTCAAGATCATGTGGCCTTACAAGAAACCCCTGACTGTTGATCTGATCCAGAACTCGACCTATTGTATTCCCTACCTCAAGGAAAGATTATTAGATGAAATTGCTAGGTATGTCTCAATTCTAACCAAGTTGTGCTCAGTATACAACATAGCTTATTGGTGACACAATTTGGTGAAACATAATCAGATATATAATACAGTTAATTCTTGCAGTTTAATATAAATTTCTTACAGTGCTAATTGATATTTTTAAAGACATTATTTTGTTCTACTGTAATGCCTTTATGAGAAAGAGTACTTCATTTTTCTTTCTGATTTTTTTCAGGCGAGGTGTGTTCATTCCAAGTGAACTTCAAGACTTCAGTCAGTTGTTAAAAAGATTGGGAAGGATTCATCAGTCAGTTTCAAAAAACAATCCATGTTTTCTGCAAACCAAGTCGGGTTACAATCAACTGACATTCCATAAGAAAATGATACATTTCCTTACAGAGGAATATATGCCCCAGGTGCTGTACTATTACCTGGATTATTTTAGGTAAGAGTTCCTGTGTAAAAGGGTGACCTTTGTTAATAATTTCAGTGAGAGTGCCATATAGGTTTATCTCTTAGCAAATTCTTGGATATAAGATTGTATAATGATTCGATGATTCGAGGATGTATTTAGTATAAAGGCAGTCATATACTGTTTGATTGTTAACAATTAAGGATCAGGAGGATGAAGAAGCCTTTCATCTCATTTGTTGATATTAAATTCCTTTTTTAATTGCACTGTATATATTTAGCTCATTTATTGGATTAAATTATCATGCTGCTTATCTCTCCCTTTAGACTTGGTCTTGACCAGGAGAGTTTAGACAAGCTGGGGCTCACCACAGCCAAGCAGACCTGGGTGGCAATGCTTGTCCAGTTTAGACTGCTGGCTCATAACTACACAGGTGATGATATGACAATTCTTACTTTTATTTTTTTTAGCAGTTGGGTTCATTTAAATTCCTATTTAATTTTTCATAGTAATAAAAAGAAAGAATGAAATTGTAAATGCTTTTGTATTTTGAACAGATGCAATGTTTTTGTGTTAGTAAAAGATAGGAAGAAATCAGATATGCAGCATATGCTTTCATTAGCTGTTTTACAAATGCATGAAGATGTATGCTTTTTTTTGTAAAAAACATCATTTTATACAATTTGATGAAAAATGAGATATGTATCTGCTGGAGTGACCTCATTATTAAATTATGAATATGATTTTTTACTGTTTTAGATCCCAGTCAAGTGTTTTCCGCCAGCCTGTCATGTGCTCGTCATATTCTCCACCTCAGCACTGTCACTGTGGAGGACATGTTGGAGGCAGGACACATTGTCTGGGCCATGGGAATGCTACTCACATCTCCACATAGTATTAATCAGGTAATGGGGAAACAGTGAAGATATGAAGACAATGTGTTTGTTTAGTTGGAAAGCATTAGATAGAGCTGTAAATTAAGGTTATTTAATGGTTGAACGTGGCATGGGTCATAAAAATTATGGCAATTCTCCCTAGAAACAACCATAGCAGAAACATATTAGTGACCAAATCTGTTATTTGTAGTCTTGTTGACATTCTTTTCTTTCAATTATCACTTTTGTTATCTGAAAATTACTTGACCTTACATAGATCTTGACTCATTTCAGGTGCTGTCAGGATCTGTCCAAGATGACAGGCTTGGACGGATAGATCCCCAGCGTCTACGTGAGCAGTTGGCTGTCTACCCCAAGCTCCAGGCAGCCCTGTTTCCTATGGGAGCTGAGGACAGTGTGCCCCAGCAGGACATCACAGTGTATCAACTCCTGCAGGGAACCACACACTTTGACCCTTCCAAGTCCTTCCTCTGGCAGACCACTAATAACGTGAAGGCAGCTGATGGTAAGGGCTTATGATTTCATGAGTTAGCATAGGAAAAGATTTCGCACTCCAAGTTAAAAAAGTTTATTTGTAGCTGTATTACTGTGAAGACATGATGCTCCAGTTATACTTGATATGCTCAAAACATGCTGTTCAAAAAGAAATAATGATCTCGTATTTCCCTGCAAAAAAAGAATCTACAGTGACACATCCATTTATTTAGATTTGATAGAAAGTCCTTTTCCTTGCGTTTGATTTTTTTTCTTTTTTTTTTTTGCAAGTGAATTCTAAAAGTGAAGTATCATTTGTTTTGTATTATTGTGCACACACAACATCATTTGATTACTGAACATGTGGCAACAGAGAGCTCAGTATCACTATTCTAAATCTCTCAATAGCAGGCATCTTACTTAAAATTTCAGAAGAAGAGACAGAACTCCCTCATTTCTCCCTTCCGTCTTTGACCAGCAAATATTCTTACAAGGGACAACTTGGCTTCACATATTATCTCAAACATGGGCGTCCAACATTTGCCTTCCATGCCTTCATCACTGGGGAAATCCAGGATGGAGCAACTGTGATTATGCCAAGAAGGTATGATAGAACTTTGTGAATCATCTAAATAATTTTTTTGCTAACAGTGATATTGGATATTATTCTTTGAATTACTGAACACAAGCTTATGTAGGGGAGCTCTTATCTTCTGAAATTATACGAGCTTGGTAACTCACTAGTGTTGAGGTAAATATTTAATTTTTTTATGCAGGTCAATCAGGAGATTGTCATGGAGACTTAACCATTTTTATCTCTCACATAACAACAGTGATAGTCCTAATCTCATATTTTGTTTGGTGACTTAAATACATTGAAAAAAGCAGAAAATGTACTTTGACATGAAATTAGCATGGAATTTGCTCTTAGGCTGCTATATGCATTAGGAAGACTCTATGTTTTGAAGTTTGTGGTTTGTTGCTGAAAAATATTGAGTTTAATTTTTTACCATCTAACTGTTTTTTCAGACAGCAAATGGCCTATCAGAGAGCACATGTTCTGGCTATCCAGCAGTTTAATAACACAGTTGTAGCTGCAGCATGTGTGGCATTTGCAGAAATGATAGGAAAAGATAGCACTGCAATTAGAATTCACCTGCAGGTATGCACCTGTCTCTGTTATAAACTCAATCTTTTGATGAGGAAAATACTAAGGTCTTCTATAATGAGTACTGTGTTTATATGAAAAGGTGTCAAAGAGACCTGATATTTTTAAGTATTAAAAAAAAATTGTCAGCTTACTTAAAAGTAAGCATTGGATTCCATGGTTATGATTCCCTATGTAAGGAATAACTAATCCATGTATAAGAAGCCTTAAAAGGCTTCTTATACATGGATTAGTTATTTTTATTGAAGGTTGCCAAGACTTTGTATACTTATAAAACCAGTGGAGTCTCCAGCTCACTGTATCAAAGAAAGGCTGCAGGGGTATGCACGGAGAAAGAAATTAGTGAGTTTTATGCTTTCTTTATTAACATTCAACTGCAAAATAATGATTTCTTCTGATTGATTTAGGATTAAACCCAGTTCTTAGTCACAGCTTATTTTGCTGGCTTCTGATGTTGTATCTGCTCAGTGTTGGTTATATATATAAATGTGTGTTGTTTCCTTGATTTTTAACATTTTGATGATGTCTAATTATCCAGGCAGTTTACTCCTGCCCTGTGTGTACCATAGAAGGAAGTCTGCAATGCAGGTGCTCTCTTTGTTGGAGGAAGCCGTGGCTTGGAAGATAGATCATGATAAGCTGAAAAAGTAAGTTGCTTAGATAAACATGGGAGTGACTTTGAATTACCAATTAATCTGGCAGAGAAACAGCTTAATACAGATGTGGCAAAACCCAGTTTATTTTGACTTTCTTATTTGAAGATGCTGGTGTACATTTTGCTGCCATCTAAACTAGTCTACTTCTTGCCAAAGCTGAGTCACAGCTAAAGCTGTGCACATACATTGTTACTGCAATTGCTTGTGTCACTTTATATGAAGGACTCAAAGCAGGCCAATTTAAATGATGGACTAAACATCAAAACTAATCTTTTTAAAAATAATTTATTACTTAAGTACTACCAGGTTATCAGCTAGGACATCAGTTTTGCTTCAAATTGTTTGGTTTGATTAAAAATTGATGCATTTTTTCTTTTTTTTTTAAAAATATTCTGTATTTCTAAGGACCAGTCTTGATGCCAGCAAGGAGTGGCTGATAGTGATACTGTTTTGTCATGTCCAGAAGCTCAAACTGACCACCACCTACCTGCTGGAGTGTGCAAAAGATGACCATTGGGTCCGCTTCCTCAACTTTGCTCAATTGTATCAGTATCCAAAGGAACTGGTCAGTTTGTGGCCACTCAGCAGATTTTTATATTTTGACTTAAATTACTATAGGAAAAAAGTGTATATGACAGTGTAATTTTTGTAAAATGATATAGTTATTAGAAATATATAAACTTACATTGTGAAACTGATAAAATCTGCTTTTTTTTTAAACATTGTGCCATTTTAGGGTTTTGAAGTAAAATGACTTTTAAAACTTGATATTGTTATCCTAACAACAGTTATTTAAGACCAATTAAGGGCAACATTGTTCAACTCCACATCATTGTCTTCTGGTATGCACAGTATTTACTTCTCTTCCAGCTGGTTGAAGTGGTCTCCAGTTTCCGTAGCTCTCACCTGAGGGAGCACCTGCGACATGTTGTGGAAACTGTACAAGTAGACCGTGTGAAGACAGAGGAAGACTCTGGTGTGGGAGGGGGCAGTAAGAGACAGGCACAGTCCAACAGGTCCAGAGACTCTAGAGCAACCCTGTATTCAGCCCTTGGAATTTCCAACAAAGAAAAAGGTGAGGGTTTTGTTACATGGTGGATTTATTTTCTTGTGAGAATATCAGGTATCAAAACATCTGACATCTGCTGTAAATGTTGATGTAAGAAAAAAGATCACCATCAAATTTTTTCTGAGTAATCCAGTGATTAAACTTGTATAGAGATCTAAGTAGACTATATTTTGATTGTAATCATGAGAGAAAAGTGTTGCCAACATTTTAAAAATAATTTTTCTGGTGTTTAGAAAGCAGCAGTAGTGATGAAGAAGCAGGAGAGGAGACATCTTCACCAAAACCTACAGTGGCCTCAGCACAGCAACACCAAGAGGAAGCAGCACCTGAGGAGATGCAGGAGGCCCTGCTGAACCCAGATGTCTTACCAGAAGATGTGTTTGGGGTGTTGTTTGCCTGCCAGGCTCAGCCCTGTCCCTGGAAAGCCATGATAGCCCACAGTGTGGCTCTGAAGAACCCTGTACTTGCTCTGCTGGCTGCATGCATTCAGGTGAGACTGGTCCTGAAAAATGGGGAGAGGGAGAGATGAGACATGTAACAAAGTAAAACAAAACATCTTTTTGATTTTGTTGTCTCTTTCATGGAATTATATTGTTTCCGCAGGAATAAAAATGATATAATTATTACTGAATTTAATTTAAAGATCTTGACTTGAAAAGCATGGCAACTTGGGACAGGGAAGGTAGAAGTAACATATCACTTTATAAAGGCTGTAATTTGAATAATCTGAATTAAGAATTTGTAAAAGAAATGAACTTTTTTAAAAGAAAATAAGCTTCTTTCAAAGACCATTCTGTAGAACTTGATTCATAGATATGAATATAATTAAACTATATTCATATCTGCATATCAGTTTCTACTGAACAGAAATATTGAAGTATTTTCTTCCATTATATCTTGCTGTAGGGGGCCTCCACTCTGGACTGCCTGTGTGCCTGGCTGCTGACCTCCCTGGATGTGGAGACCTGTGGAGAGGCTCTCAGTGCCATGGATTACTCCAACAACTCTCTCTTCAAGATGGAGGACCTCAGTCTGCTTCTTCATTTCTACTTGCAGAAAAACTGGGTTTCCATGGCAGCCACTGGGTTTTACATTTTTCAGCCTGTAAGAGTTTTTTTTTTTTTAGGGGGGGGGGGGCTCTCAGATCTTGATACTTATTTTTTGGTGGGTGGAAGGGTATCAGTTCACAATATTGGATAGGAGATTCAAATTGCCAGTAAGAGTTTTTTGAGTAAAATAGTTGTGCTTAATTCAATATAAGACAGTGATGTATAGCCATTGTCACTGATAAGGAAGATAGACGTGTTTGAGTGGTGATTTACAGTAATAAGTGATATCTTTATTTTTCTTGACAATTTCATTACTGTTTTTTACTGCTGTGCTTTTTTATAAGTTTACACCTTCAGTTAAATTTGGCCTTCTTTTTGCAGCAATCACCACTGGTTCCCTTCCTCTCTTTTTATGGGAATTTTATGGAGAACAAAAGGTTTGAAAAGAGCTCTCTAATGTTAGAGGAATTCAAAGAACTAATGCTAAAGGTAGGTACATGTATATTTTCAGCAGGATGAAAGACTGGGAAACAGTCGTGTTGTCCTTTATAACAATAAAAAATCATATTCCAGTTATATTAAGAATATATTTAAGTAAGGTAGTCGGCATCTTATAAGCTAGGTACAGAATCACTCTCTTTATATTTTGAAATAATCCCCCTTAAAGTCTTACTCATATTATTGTTATATCATTGAAGAGTGCATATTTTCTCTACTGTTCAGTATCGGCGTCGGAGCCCAAGGACTCAATACCCACCAGACCTGATAGGAGACATATTGTGGGTAGAAGAACAGGCCAGCAGCATGGTGAACTTTGCCCTCAGGAACATGGCGTCTGCTCATGATCTGCTGCAGTTTCTGAGAATTGTGGACCAGAGTGCAGTGACCAGAGCATTTGGATGTGAAGGTATGTTTTTATGAAATGTGAAATATTAGAATTTTTCCCTATTTATTCCTTGCTTGTTTACTTTTAGGATAACATGTAATATAATGGTAGACATTTTTCCTTTGATTTGCAATTTTGTATATGTAAATGAATTTACATCTTGAATATTGAATTTTTTTCAGTTCCTGATGTGAACAAACTTTGTCGTCTGTACAACATTCTGTACAATGCAGATATCCAGGTGGAATTTGATTGTTTGATCAGAAATGATACGAGATACTGTGAGGATATTGTTAATAAGTTACAAGAGAAGCAACTCTATAATGAGGCCAGAATATTTGCAGAAATATCAGGAGTTGCTAAAGACGAGATTACTATAAAGCAGGTAAGGCATAGCTTAGTCTGACTGTTGAAATGCAAGTGGACTACAAATTCACAAACCTTTTCATTTGATTAGGAGAGAGGAATTTGTTAGGATTTGGAATATTAACTAAATAAGACAGTCAAAAAGTGTTTGTTTGGGAACTAACTGCTGCATGGAGTTGATGTTTTGATTCAGTCATCATTTTCTTCCTCAGCTTCAAGTAGAACTGGCCAAGTTGCAACAGTCCAGTGTGTGGCAGTCAGAACAAGGTCGGGTTGCATTCTGGAACCATTGTGATGAGCTAATGAAGAAATATCAGATTGATGTGGACAAAGCAGCAGCATTCTTCAAGGTGAATCTTCAGTGTGGAATTTACTGCTATTGTTTTAATAGTGTGTTTGTCTTTAAAAGTTTTGGTAAAATAAAGGTTGGAATTAATGACTTAAGGATCAGAGCAGTGATATCATGTATATTACTACCAGCGAGATTAAGCTCATTCAAGTAAAATGGTGGCAATGGATGTATCTGTTTTAGTTGTGGAGAGGGGTTTACAAAATGTATGGGTTGGTAAATATGCAAAGTTCAGTTCATGGTAAAAAGAAGACAAAAGGCCAAGTTCAAGGTCACATTCAGATTGCCAGTACATGACTTGCTATTCACCTTTAATTGTGGGTGTATCTATGGGTGTATCTCTGCCAGCTTTGGAGATATAAAGGCGGGGAAATGAGGAAAGCTTAAGTCGTGATGAAAAGTAGGTCAAAGGTCAAATTCAAGGTCACATTAATATTACCAATATATGACTTGCTGTTCAAGTTCATCAGAAAAAAGGGGTGTATGTCTGCTAGTTTTGGAGTGTTTCACATTTTATTTTGAAAAAAATTCAGCATTGAGCATTGCAACATTTTACTTCTTGAAATACTGCAATTCCTAAACTGTATGTAAAACAAAAAATGGATATCACTTCCACTATTGTGCTTGACAAGCTCTACGCAGTAAAGCAAACAAGAGGTCTCTAGCTTTTATGGTTCCAGAATTAGATGAGTTTTCATTTTTTGGCATCTGTTGGGTCCTGTAAAAATGCATCAATTGCCCCTAAACTCACAAAGATGAAAGCAGAACTCAAGTGGATAAGACAGGTCGAGACTAAAACCATGAGTACCACCAGTGCGCATGCATGACATAGCTGAATTAAGATTCTCGATTGATAAGTTTTAACTTTAAAAATATCAAGTTAAAATACCCCTCCTGCTGCAACAAGCACTATGTGATAAACATGTCTGCCCAGAAGACATACATATTTTCCATTTTCTCAATTTTAAAATTCTCAATGTAGG
Source organism: Lingula anatina (assembly GCF_001039355.2). Next base: position 650,975 of record NW_019775780.1, read on the forward strand.
GTCAGGTAGAGTATGCAGCAGGACATTGGGAGCAGGCTGTCTTGTGCCAGAGAGCACTCTGGTGGCTGCAGAACAATCGTTTGGAGCACCAGCTAACCATAGACAGACTGCAGCACATTTACTGGAAGTGTCGAGTACAGGTGCAACTACAGAATATGGAAGTAAGATACTTGTGAAAATAGTTTGCACCTTCAGGTGATATTTATTTATGTGGCTAATGGTATTGTTCAACTTCTGTGATAAGAAAACCTTACATTTTGGTTAACTTAATTCAATATAAATTGAAAATGTGACTAATGATTATGAAAAGTGGTTTCAGTTTAATTTCAGCTAAGATCTGACAAAATTGTAGAAGAATTTTAAGTTCTTATAAAAAAAGGGTTAAGGTCTGGAATTATATTTTTTGTTTTTTTATTTTAGGAAAAAGACGAAAATGGTATAGTTATTCCATCATTTGATATTGTAATGGCTCCACACAGGTCACAAGAAGCAGTTTTACAGCAGACAAAGAAAGAGCTGCTTGGTTTTGGGAAGATGCCTCGCAGTGAGCCCACCAAAATGGCAGATTTATCTGCCAAGGTATTAACTTTCATTGATTTTACACACCCATCAAACGTGTTTATTTCTAGCTAAGGTGTGTGATGTTAATTAAATTTGAAAAGCCATTATTTAAGATGTAACTTATTTAAGATGTAGTTCAGATGTGGAGAAAGTTAAAATAAAAACAAGACATATTCATTATAAGCCAGGTTACTTTAGTATAATTTTTTTAATGGAAGTATAATAGTTAAACATGAGTATTTAATTAAATATAATTTACTTTATTCCATTTTATTTTGATATGAGTGTTTATGTAAGCTACGTTCCATTTTTCCACAGGAGATAGTAGCCCTGGAAGCTCTGGTGGGCACACTGCTGGACAGTGGCCAGATTTCTGAGGCCAGTAGGCTGGCCAGTCAGTTTGGATACTTCAGTCAAGATCTTGCCATTGTGGTGGTGGGTGGTCACTTGTTTGATGATGCATGCTTGTACTTAAGCAATGAGTAGAATGTTCAGTTCATGACTATAAAAGCTAAATGATTTAAATGGGAGTGAGAGAATTTATTTATATATAAAAAATTGACAATATTGAAAGGGGGATTGGAGGAGATTTATAGTCCCGCAAGTGTTTGACTCGATGTGCTTTTCACCTGTCTCATTATAAAGTCCTGAAGGTGAAATGAGAACTACCCACTACATTATGAACAAGACTGCAGTTGAAGCAGAAAGTAAAATACTGAACAGTTACTTGTCCAGTGTTTTAAAAACTTGAGCTTGTTAGCAATATTTGTACCTGTATAGATGAACTAACATAACCATTTACTATGTAGACCTGTTGACCTTAATACATATCAGTATATATGATACATTTACTCACAATTTTTCATTCATTCTTTCAAAAGTTAATCCCAGAAAAAGATACTTTCATAAAATTCTTATTTGATTACATTACAGAAAATATCTAAATTAACTATTAAAATCAATAAGAAATGTCTTAATTGAAATTTTGATATAATTTTTTTCATTCAGACTTGCATGCGGTTAGCTCATGGAAATATTGCATCTGATGATATAGATGAAAGTATGAAAGAACTGCTGAACAAAGAGACACCCAAACGGAAGTCCACCCTCCTCAGTAGACCTGGAAGTGGTATGTCAATTGATATGCTGTACATCTGCTGCATTTTTAGTCTACTTTGTTGTTAAACAATATGTACAAAATTAGATTTTTCATCCTTTCCCTATCTTTTCACTTATTAAGATGGTTATGTCATCATAAGAAAAAAAAAGGAGTCTACAAAGCACTTAATTAAAAAACCACTAACCTTAATAACTTACCTAAAATAATTTGAATTGTTACAGGTACAAGTTTTGCCAGCCTTGATCCAGTTTCTGTGGAGATGAAAGGTATATTAGCAACAATGGAGAAATTACAGCAGCATTGTAACCATGGGCAACAGTGCTGTCAGATGATATTGACAGCCTATAGAATATCACAGGTAATAGATAGGTTATTTGACTATTGTATTTGGTTTCCTTTTACTTTTTTGTGTTAATTGCCCATGTTTTGCAAATAAATAATGGCATTAGTTTTATGAAAGCTGTTTATATTTTTAATCTGGTTTGCATTTGATTCATATAAATAAAACAAATATAACATACTGGAATATAAAGTACTATAAAGATGAATGGAAGATCTGTTGATTATAATTAATTCTCATTGTTGTAATTTGTTTTCCTTTCAGATGATTTCTAAATATAACTATGAGCGTGTGATGGAAGAACCCCACTTCACCTTGCTTCACAGTTTACTAACATGTGAAAATGAAGAGAGATTCACTCTTGCCAAAACTTACATAGAGACCAGTGGATTAGCAGACTCTGAGGTAAGAATGTGGTAGGAGACTTTGAAAATCCAAGTACACCATTCTGCATTATGAAGATGATATTCCAGACATCGTAGAGGGCCTAATGCAAAAACTGATTTTATTTATTTATATAATGCCTAGAAGTTCCTTTTATTCCTAGACCCCATTGTATTATTATCTGTTGTAATACTATAATTGATATTTATTAATTTAAAAAATTTGATATTTCTTGTTTTTTTTAGCTCTGTGTTTTTCTTGCTGACCAGATCCTCTATTCACTGAGGGTGCTGACTGGAGCGAGCTCTGATGATGAAAGCTCCATACCACGAAGTGGCAGTGAACTGATTGTGAAGCCCTCCAGTTCCACGACAGTGTTTCCATCATTGATTGACCTGTGTGGAGACCCCTCACTATTGGGAAGCTGCTTGCTGGATGCTGCTAAAGCACTGGGAAGTGACACAGATTTGTCTTCTAAAGGTAACATGGTACACTTTGGTCATCAAAGATCATTAAAAAGCAGAATTTTTCAAACATTTTCTTAAAATTATGTGGGTATTTGAAGAAAGACATCTGTTATACATACCAATTAAACACAGTCTATTAGCTATAGATTGAAAAGAGAACAGAAAATCCACCACTTGTTATAGGCAAGTTTGGAACAGTGTCCCAGGACCAGCCTTGTTAGTAATGAATCTGAGGAAATCCATATGAGGTGTGGTGTTTTGCCTGAACGTGTTATTAAGTGTTTTGTTCATGGTGATGATGAGTAAGGATGCTTTTTTGTTCATGTTCCAATTTTAATATTAAAATATTATGACATTATGTGACTGTGATGCTTAAATGTGTTTTTTAAAGATGTAAAATATTTTATTGTAATTTACTGTAGAATTGGCCTTGGAAGTCGAGTTGTTAGTAAGGGCCCATCACTGTTTTACAAAAGCCTGCAAGATGGAAGGTATTGCTAACATATTACGTTCAGCCAGAGTCTTGTCAGAGAGGCTTGCCAAAGCAGAGGAATTTACACTCATGGTAAGCTCAAGCCAATATGACTGCACATCAGATTAGGTCAATGTCATTGTTTTACAGTGACAAAAATGAAGCAAAATGGTCTACACCATTATGGCATTTACATTAACAGTTATGTCAATCTACTTAACTATATTCATCAAATTATAAAATTTTGCATGACATTTGAACAGGGTGCCTTTTGATATTTGTTATAGTTGAGACTCCTGACTGGTGTTGGTCGCTTCAGTGAGATGACATACGTGTTTGACATATTGTGGCAGCATCATCAGTTTGAGTTGCTCTTCAGGAAGGGCATGGAGAAGGTAAGGAAAACTTGTCTCTGATTTATTAAGGACCCCAGTTTTAGAGCACAGATAAAATTGTGTTTCGTGCACTACTAAGATAATCTTCTCGATTCAAGTGCCATAGCTTGGAAAGCAAAATTGTATTTTAAACTTTGAAGAACACAAAACACATTTTGAAAAATTGTCTGGTTGTCTTCTTAGATTATTTAGTTTTAGATTGATAAATATACTGATCATATAGATTTGTAAGCTTACTACTGCCATTGACCTTGTTCTCCTGTTTAGATTTATCTGTTAATGCACAAAGTTGAGTCTTGTGTAACTGCTGTTAAGACCTCTCATCACAGGATTACATTGCTTACAGCTTGATACATACTATCAAATAATATATACAATCTACAATGTAGGCGACTGGTCTAAGAGGGTTAAATGTAGATTTTCTAGTAGAATTATTAAGTCAAGAAGAATGCAAAATAGGGCACCTTGTGACCCATTGTGTCTCCTGAATTAAAATAAGTAAATTGGGAATTCATGTCTCATGAAAAACTTTTTAAAAAGTATAAATTAATGTTTTAGATAATTTTTAATTTTTTATATATTTCATCTTCAAACATTTTACAAGACTTGTAGCTTTTTGGGATCTTGTTCCTTTTTGGGGGGCATGGGGACACACACACACACACACACACACACACACACACACACACACACACACACACACACACACACACACACACTGTTTTCTGGCATGTCTGCTTTTAGTTGAACTCCTTTACTGACACATTTATATTTCATTTTCTGATGGTATATGGCCAATAAATCTTAATTTTCAACCTGAGCTTAGTGTAAATAGTGGTTAACCTTATTTACAGACATTATACTTATGCTGTATATTCTACTCAACCCCTATTTGTAAAGTAAATCTTAAACTGTTATACATTGAATTAGAAGACATATGGGTAAAAGCAGGTATCAAAGCCCATGTTCAAATCACAGTTACATTTTCTCTTATCATCTTTTATATTTTTTTTCAGGAATTTTCTAGAAATCACTTTTCTGAAGAATTCTCTCTTCAAAGTTTTGAATGCAAAAATAACTTTAAAATGTCTGTCAAATCAATATTTTCCTATTTTTATATAGAAAAAATATGAATGTTGAAATAATCTTTTATTTATCATGTTCTCCCACATGAAGTAAAACGCCCCTTATTCTGCAGATGAGATACCTGCAGGCTTTTTAAAATTGTATGTGTAAACTTTTAACCCCATTAAAGTTTCTTCCTTTTCACTCATACATTTTTGATCTAGACATTGATTTAGCGAACTGGCACAAAGTGAAAAATCAGTAAATATATGCAGTAGTTATCTACTATCAAAACAAGACATCACTGTTATTTACAGAAATTTGTAAGTGTCCTCATCCTTTCTATCTGACATATTTGTTCACCCTATGACTGCCACCCTTTTCAAATGTTTTTGTTCAATGCCTGTATATAGCTAGCTTTGCTTTCTAGTTTCTTTTTCAAAATTCAAGTCAATATTGTAGACATGTAGATAAAATATACAGTTATGTATACATACAATTATTCTATTTTACATGCTTCTATTGTATATGGAATTGTGTCTTCTCATATCTTACAGTTTTCTAGGACAGCTTCCATTTTAGAGCAAGAGCATTTTGGCAGTGTTCTCTGAAATAAATAAACTGTAATAGCAGCTAATAACTATGTTTTTTCAATCTACCAGGGCCACCATTTGTAAAACTGGTTTTTAAGGACTGAAGGGGTGGAAATGTATCCACACTTTTAAGTTTGAAAAGAATTGTGTATATGTAAAAGTGGATTAATCATGAAATTTGTCAGGTGTGTTTTGATCACATTTTGACAGCTTTTATCACATATGTAGGAGGCTTGCCAATTCAAACTTTTTTAGACATATGTTGCTTGTAAACTATTTTGATCTCTTTGGTATGTACATAACAGGGTGATATCAAGGTACAACAAGATAACAAGATATAACCAAGTTACAGAAAGTTTAAATGGCAACTTATTTGACTGAGTACCACATTAGGAGTTCAGAATTTTAGTGCACATGTTGTGAATGGTGGACCTAAAAATGAGCTTTTATGAAAATTCCTGATAAAGTTTATATTTTAAAAATGTAATTATGTGAAAAGGTATTTATGGACAGTGTGCTTAGCAGTACACCAGCTGGTACCTTTGCTTGTTCTTTGCTATATTTTTGCTAGGAATGTATAAAAAAATTGTCAAAACCTCTTGTCTTATAATTTGCTTTTGAATCAAAATGTATGAAATTCTGGCTTAAACATTTCCATCTATTGCTTTTTAAACAGTTAAATTAATTTTCTTTTGTGACATATTAAAACTTATTTCATTTGACATATCTCTCTTGATATTTTACAGGCAGTAGGGTTTGCAATAAAGGTACTTGTGAATACTTATTGTGACATTGTATAATTCCTTATAAGATACCTGTAACTTTTTATGATTTACATTTCCCATCTGTAAACACTCCACCTTTGCATTTGATGTTTACCATTCCACAAAACCTTACCTCAACCTGTTTATTGTAATTTAAACAATATTTGCCTGAACTGGTGTCATAGTGAACATAATGAGGGCCAGCCATTTGCTATTCATGTTTGTCAGTACTGAAGCCTCTCTACTGGAAGAAAAAAGTGATGCCTAGTGAAGGAGTGAAATGAATTTTAATGTTTCTTTTGTTATGACCATTTATATAGTAAAATTAAGGTTGTTCAAGTTTCAGTTTTCAGTATTTGAATCTATTGTTTATTCTTTAAGAACGGAACAGAACAGCAACTAAAATGAGTGTTGGTATTCAAAAATTTATGGAGTATATAACAATTCTGCTATACTCTGCAGTATCCAAGAAAGCTCATTTTTTGTCATTGGAAAGAATGGCCAATATCTGAACATAAACAATATGGGACCAGTTGACATATAAGCATGTTTATGAATGAGTTTAAAGCAATCTATCCTCAGCTTTTGAATGGTATTCCAGGAAGACAAGCTCCGCCTTGCCATTTTGGAGTACCTGAAACGCTACCACCCAACTGACAATGATACGTATACCATGGTGTCTCTCCATTTTACCATGTACAGAGAGATTGCACAGATGTTGGAGGAAAGAGCCAGGAAACAGCTAAAACAGTGGATATCAAAACATTTAGGTCAGTATTTTGTCACCTCGCATACATCTATCTGCAAATTTAAGTCTACTTATTTCCACTATCATTGCCGCATCATGGCAATAAAAGTGTTAGATTTCAAAATTTGATTAAAAATAACAATGATGTGCTAATTGGGTGGCAGTAGTATGTCTTTTTGTCTCCCACAATGGAACATTAGTTATGCATTCATTGGATGTTTATTTTAATAGTTAATGAGAAATTTGTGTTTTGTAAGGGACCATTCCCACAGATATTTGGATTGATCTTTCTCCCTGGGGAGTCCCATTAAATTGCTATCAACTTGACCAGCTGAAATGTTTGATATACCTAGTAAAGCTGTTCTAGGGGGTAATTATCTTTACCCTAGCTGATTCGGTAGGCGTGACAGACATTAAAGCCGGTTAAGTTGATAGCAATTTAGTGAGACTCCCCAGGGAGTTAGACCGATCCAGATGGATTGATCTAGGCATGGGAACCCTGTCTTAGTTTTTATTTATTGTTTCAGACAACAGCCCAGATAATGAGAACAAACTGAAGGAGATAATACAGTTATATTCAGATGCTGCTGAGAGCTATCTAAAGGTAAACAAAGAGTTTGATGTGCACAGTAATCAGTGAGTTCAGGCACTGTAAAGATATGAATTATTCTGTTTTAAAAAGAGTGACAAATTAACTTAACACCAAATCAAGTCCAAGTTAAAATTTGGTCTGACTGTAGCTGCAGAGTGCAGGCCTTTTTTAGTCTGATATGTCATACAGCAAATTTAACCAGACAAGCTATACTCTTTCAACATTTCTTGAGATTGGATAATTTTTTTTTTTGCATGTAAATTATTTCAATAGATAAAGCTTTGAAAAAACTTTTTTCCAAATGTGATCATCTTTAAAACAAATTTTCCTACTTGTTCATTTTGAATTGTTATAAAGCTATGATGGGTAATATGGGTAATATCGCAATTCTATCCCAGGAGGATTGCCTGCGCCATGCACAGAGCTGTGTAAAGCAGGCTCAGTTGGTGGCTCTGCAGATGCATCTCTTGTCCTCTGGTACAAAAGTGATTAACCTACACACTGAGGATGTGACCAAATTCATCACAACTCACAACAAGTTTTATGAGGTAGGTGCTGAAATATAAGACACAATGTCTCAAGAAAAATGAACAAATATCAGGTTTGTTAGACCAAGTGTGTAGTTTAAGTGCCCTCTAACATGTTTATATTGTTGATATAATAGAGATATTATGATATAAGAATGTAGGAATTGAAAAATAACAAGTTTATTCAACATAACAATAGAGATGTTTTTTCTGTTAGTCCTACATAGTGGCAGAGGCATACAACTGCAAGAATATCTGGCCTTCAGCCTTGTTCCAGCATGTAATAATCAATGGAGACTTGAAATATCTCCAGGACTACAAGGCACACATAGGACTCAACACAGCAGTGATACTGGAGGTGGCTGACAGGTTGGTCATTCTGTAGAAATAACCAGTTTCACTATCTGTGTGTCCATCTGACATTTTTACCAAAATTTCAAATTTACATTGTTATTTTTTTTTAAATTGAACTTTTGAATGTTTTATTATAAGATGACGTTTAGAAGTATTTTTTTTTTCTGTTCACTACACAAGTTGTGATTTATATGTTATAGCAAATGAAAATAAGGTAATTGTGTGCATCCTTCAATAAGCAAACATTTTGATGACCATACTGTACATTTCATTATTCCAGGTACAGACGTGAAGGCAGTAAAAATGGCAGCAGTGCCAGTAACATGAAGAGGCTACTGGAGAGCTGCAAAGACATTGTCACCAAGTTCAAAGTGGCACAAGAATTTGCATTTGATGATATGTGGAAGGGCTTGTTAAAAGGAGACTCTGGGCCATATTTGCAAGATGTTATGGGCAGCAGATGACTATACTCAAATTTTCATTTATTTGTAATCAAACAGTAAAATAAGCCCTGTTATGAATATGTTTCATCTATGAGTAAGTAAGTGAGTAAGACTATGACATCATTCTGCAAAGATTATTGCCCAGTTATTGCAAATTTTGCCAATGAAAACTGTGATATGAATCTAATGAAACCAAGTTGTATGAAAATTGCTTTGATCAAGATAAATGGAAATGGTGCCTATTGCATTATGTAAATTCATCAAAAGCTCCTATTCAAAAAGTTATATGTTAGATAGAGGATATATTTTCAAAATTCACCTTGCCAGACTTTCAGTTATAATTTTTTCTTGGCTGTTTTCCTTTGTATGATCATTCCTTTGTATGGAAAACATGAATAAACTAAGTTTATTAACTATTATCAATTACACCTGGGCCCTTTTTCAACAAGGACTACTAATTTAACTACATGTACTGCCATTAATGCTAAATTTGGAGACCTAACTAAAGTCAAGATTTACCCTATAATTAGGTGAAAAAAAGACGTGATAAATCAGCTCTGTTCCTCATTTCTCAAGTATTTTATTATCCTCCTCTCTCAAGCTTTCTTTTTATCTACAATACTAGATGAGGCAGACCACATTGGTGTATTGGGGACTATGAATTACTACAAAATATAATTTTCGGGTAATTAACATCCCAGTAAAAGGGCTTTCTTTACAGAATGTTATGTATTTGTCATTATTGAATAATATTAAAGGAAATCAAAACCTGAAAGAGTCCTGCACTCCCATAAGCTTAAAAAAAGTTTTAAGAATACTCCTTCAAAGTTTTTAGTAATATTTGGCACTTGTGGATGACATATTCTCTGTGCCAAAGGTTTTATTACAGAACTTAGAAGGATAAAAAGAATGCTGAACTTTAAAAAAGTATGCTTAAAGATGATTAAGTCTCAGTTCTTTAATATGGGTTTGAAATAGGGGTAATATAGAATTCATAAGTCAAACTTGATGCTTTTTACATACAGACTGTATATGTCTGTATGTAATCTGATCAGTGTCTGTCCCTGTTGTTGCTGTTGCCAAATGTTCATCCTATTGCTGCCAAACCAAACTTTTATTTTACTTAAAATTTACAGTGTGACATGGTTTGAAAATTGGCAGGAATTGAATAAATTACATAATATACTGGGCTTGGGGAGATTATGATGTGCTTTTCAGATTATGGTGTTTTTAGGTCAGATTGATGTATAAGAAAGATATTCTGGTGATGAAATTCTTACTGTTTTTGATGCTATCGTGCACCTCAAGCAAAACTAACAATTGTTATCTCAGCCTGCTTGGGAAAATGTGCTCTTTATTGATCCTCCTGTTATCTTAATGATACCCCTGTAATAGTGAAAATAATCCTATTTTGCGTCCCAAGCCCAACTGTGCTGATCTTTATCTTGCACTGTTGGCATGTAGTGCTCAGGTTAAGATGTCTACTGGGATCTCTGATCAGTGGCCCACAGAGATGAAAAAAATTTTTTATCAAAGCAGATAATTGTCAATTTCTAGTAGTGCCCAAGTGTCAGCCAGAGGTGTAGAATGGCTTATGCTCTGCAGAGCAAAGACTGCGACAAGAACTGCATCTTAAAAAAAAGCAAAATGTTAGTTCTATAATTACCTCCAAAAATGGATATGTCTTTATTGGCTCCAATAGCTCTTACTATAGGAATCACTTAAATGTATTTATATGCTTCTTACTGTGTATCAGTATATATAGAGAATACTTTGTATTTGAAAAGATCAGAGATAGCTGATATGCTTTCCCTATCGCTGTTCAACGCCCCATAACTGTGAAACTATTTTGGTAAAGAAGCAGGTTGCTTTAGACAATCAGCATGATTGCTTTACATTTACCTTGATTATTCCGTTTTTTTTTTTTTTTTGCTCAATTTTGATGATGCTTGCCTCATATTTAAGTGACAAACCATATTTCTGTTTCCTTTTAAGGTAATAATATATTTTTTTTTTTGCACATATTTTGTTGATGTTTCTTCCTCTTTGGTGTCTGTATATATTCCAGCTTTGCTGTTTAGTTCAAACTGTAAGAGGTATGGACACTGAAATGAACACTGACCAGCTTTCAGTTCATAGCACAAGAGCCACTGCTACAATTAAAGATAAGATCAAATGTGTCCCACTTGAAACAATTTACATAATATGTTTCCATAATTTAAATAATTAATTCCCTCAATTTAAATTATTTGTTCCCACAATTTAATAATTTCACATAAAAAGTGATACCATTGCAATCAGCATACACAGAGACTAATGTAAGAGTTAGTTGAACAGTTGAACAGTGGATCTGGCAATGTGAAATATTACCATTAATATGCTGCAGTAAATGGGAAAATTCCAAATTCAATACTTGTCTTGAAAACAGTGCTTCATGCAAAATGTTTATTTAAATTTTGCAAAGTTGATTACCCTGAATTCAACAACCATGTTAGCTGCTGTATATTTTAGGGCATGACTGGTTGCTTTGCAATACTTCCCAAATTTTTTCATGGCAAGTGCGATGTATAGCCAGAGTCTTGTGTTTGAGGCGGCATGGGTCTATTATGAGTGACGTCAAATTCCTTGTGAATCCTCGAAATTGTGCAGTTTCATTTACAAGTGTTACATTGTTTTCATGTGCGATACTGGTCATGTAATGGTCCTCCATGAACATATGCTTATTGAAAGACTTTTCGTGCAGAATCTTAATTACTTTAAAGGAGAAAACAGAGGCAAATCCAGCGATGAAATCTTTGTACCTTCGATATCTGTATTGCCTAAAAGACTGATAAAATTTTCGCTTAATGTTCCGCGTGACGCGATATCCTGCTGGGAAATGGTGGCCCATGTACAGGTTGCTGGCAAGGGGTTCTTTCAGATTTTTCAAGTACTGGACCATGGAATAATAGTTAAGAGTGACATCACTACCACACAACACAACAAACTGTGCATGGGGACAAAACTCCAATGCCCAACGGAAAGCTAAAATAGTTTTCAAAGTAAAGTTAGCATAGGAATCATGAAAATCAACTTTGATTATGTCTCTGTAGTGAGCACTTTCCTTGCCCACTTTCTCCTCTACCAGCAAATCATTAGTTCGCCCCAAAATGTAAACAGTTCGGATTGTTTTCCCCAAATGTTCTTTTACACTTCCACAGTTTTTGCGAAATGTACGTCTTTCTGCAGGGTCCCTTGGATCAGCAATAACCAATGTCAGTATAAAAGGCTGCATTTCTTCCTTATTGCATGGCACATTTACGATATAATTGTACCTTCCCAAGTGGTACCAAAGGTCCCAGTCTTTGGCTTTAGCTGCGCACTTCTCCTGGGCAACAAAACAAGTGGAATTCTGATGTATGTCCCCTTTTGTGTAAAGTAAAATATTCTTTGAAAATGAGAAATACTCCTGTTGATTATTAACCATCCAAATGCCGATCATATACCCACTCCAGGTTAATGATAGGCAAATCAATATTGGAAGTGCAATAAACATCAAGTTACGGAACAGGATCATTTCTACTGTACTGGAAAATGTTGTGAGATGGGAAATCTTCTTTCAGGCAAAGTTCCAATCTTTTTAGCAGAAAGCCTGCACGTATATACTATACTGGATCATTGAGTCATTGGTTAACTCACATCTACAGTCGAATATGGTAAAATAGAATATATGTCAGGCAGAGCAGGCATAAATAGATAATAGGCTTGCAATATGTTTACGTAATAGCTAGGTCCCACAATTTAAGTAAACCATTCCCACAATTTAAATAATTTCTTCCCTAATTTAAATAATCCCTTCCCACAATGTAATAATTCCTCATTAAACAGTGATAACATTGCAATCAGCTTATGCAAAAGCTTAAGTACTAATGGAAATGGAGTTAATTGAACCATATATTTTAAAATATATAAATTCTTTTTCATAATAATCTCATAAGGTATCCTACTGGAGAAGCAATAAGGCTTTCCATTCGGTTTACACCCAAACCCAATATAGAGGTGCATTTCACATGCTGAAGTATCAAAAAATATAATTGAATGAATTCAAAGTTGCATTCTATTTTTTTAAAACATTTATGTGTTGTTACAACTCAAGATCGTATTAGTGGATTGTGTTAGTTGGTACAACCGGATGGAAAGGGGTTGCTTGGATGATAGATGCAAAATGGACAATGAAAAGGTAGTACTCACAGGAAATTATATGGCTACAATCATATATAGCCTGAGAATGGGGCAATATTTTTTGCAATCTGGACTTCATGGCATATATAAAATTGGTGAATTACATTTTTTGCGTCCTTCCATGGCGTCTTTATTGACCCCACCTTCAATAATGGCCAACCTCACTCAAGGTGTTCCTGCTCGAGGAACACGGGGCGACTCCAGCTCTTGCCACCAACACCAACCAATTATTGAACCAAGCAAATAATTTTTCCTCTCCTTTCAACTATAAAAATGGAAACTAGTTGATCGCTGGAAAATGTATCATAGCTGATTTGTTTCCTGCTGGGCAAGTAATCCAGGCCTAGTGTCCCCTTTGATAAATGTGTAACTGAGATGATGAGCAACCTTGTGGGAGCAGTAATGGGAAACCATAAAATGCCATCTGTGAAGGAGCAGTTAGAGAAGCTTTCTGACTGTCTATGTTTACTGGCAGGTACAAATACAGAGATAAATCTGCATAGGAAGGAGGTATGGAAATCAGAAATGCATGATAGCACTAAGGCATTCTGTGCAGCCTCCTGGCCAGTTACGGTTTTGATCTGACCTGCCCACTGCAGTTGAAGTTGCAGATCAAAACCGTAACAACTGAAACATACTAAGTGACAAACCAATATTCAGCAAAATTACCTTTTCCTCATCTAAGATATTTATCCCCTACCCTTAGACCTACGAGAGTATACTGGACAAACAATTAAGTGCCTTCCATTTTAATGTTAATTTTAATGTTAAAACATGCTGCAGTAAATGAGAATATTCAAGTTCAATACTGGTCTGATATTGAAAACAACAACCGCTGCATGTCCAGGGAAACTTATTATTAAAATTATATTTTGCTACAAGTAAATGGTCTATAACATACTTTGTATTCGGTCAGGTGATATCCTTTTTTATGTACAGACACAGATGTGTCTGTACATATAGCCGTCATCTGCGTCTGTCGTCGCCGTTGGCGTGCACTTTCACCGTAAACACGATAAGTGAAAAACCGTTTTACCTTTTGGCTTGAAAGTTACAGAACTGATGATTATTCATAATACGCTGGTCAAGTTCGAAAATCAGCATGATCGGGATATTTTTAGGGAAGTTATGCTTTTTTTTCACTTTTTTCAGGATATATGCAACACCGTAAACACGATAAGTGGAAAACAGTTTTACCTTTTGGTTTGAAACTTATAGAACTGATGATTATTTATAATACGCAGGTCGAGTTCGAAAATCAGCATGATTGGGTCATTTTTAGGGAAGTTATGCTTTTTTTTCACTTTTTTCAGCATATATGCAACACTGATAACACAATATAAGAAAAACAGATAGGCCAATTGTCATTGTACTCACAGGAGTGGTCAATCTTACTAAAACGCAGGTTAAGTTCGAAAATCAGCATAATCCGACCATTATTTTAGAAGTTATGCTGGTTTTTCACATTTTCTCAGATTCAATTCTTAGGCATGTTAACAGTCTCATTATTGATCTAATAAGATACGTAAAAGTGTTTGTTTGATATTTCCTGCATCTTTACAACATTGTTAGTTGATTTTGTAAAAATGATGGTAAACTTGTTATCATGTATTGTGTAATAAAGTGTCAAAAATGGAAATAAACACATATCATTGCAGTTTGTCAGATTCAATCATCCACTATGTTCAGAATCTCAGAATGGAGGAAATTGGACATTTAACACTGTTCTATTGATATTTTTCCCATCTCATCAA
>NW_019775780.1:667809-704858 GCF_001039355.2 Lingula anatina
AATTGATGGTCATTATGCTGTTAAACATTATGTAATATTGCATCAAAATTTGAAGAAACCCCTATTTTGGGCACTGCTCCCATGATGACCATTTAAGGAAAATCATGTAACTCACTGTTCTCAAACTTACAGGAAAGAAACATGGGACTAAAATATAGCTTCAGTAGGCAATTCAGTCTGTTTGGTAAATTTTTCTGGCAATTAAACATTTTTTTTTGTGAAAATTTAATTTTTCACTTATTGGCATTTTCAAGGTGTGACTTAGAACCTCCATGGGCTTGAAGACCTTTGCTAGACACATTTTCTGAATATCCATGATACTAATATTTTATTATTAAAAATTGATGGTCATTATGCTGTTAAACATTATGTAATGTTGCATCAAAATAGAAGAAAACACAATTTTTGGTGTTGCTGCCATGATGACCATTATGGAAAAAACCATGTTACTTATGACTGTCAAACTTTCAAAAAAGAAACAGGACTAAAATGCAGCCTGAGTTGGAAAAGCAGTCTAATTAGCTTCTTTTTCTGGAAGTTATACATTTTAGTGAAATATTCATTATTATCTTTTTGGCATATTCATTGTGGGACTCAGAACTCCCATGGACATGAAGCCGAATGGTAATCAATTTTTCTACATGTCCTTGCTATTTATAGTCAATAATCAAAAATTGGTGATAATTATTCTATAATTTATTATGTAATGTTACATCAAAATTGACAAAAATCTTTTTGCACTGCTACTGCAAACATTATATAAAAAAAAACTGTGTTACTTTTTATTATTTTTAACATACAAGTATGATTTTTAGGATTGGCATGCAGTTCAAATTAGAAAGCCAGGTCAATTGGTCAATTCTTTTATTATTGAATTTATGCAATTTTGTGTAAAATTTTTATTTTTCTCATTCTGGCACTTTCAAAGTATAAACTTGAACTCTGATGGGCGTGAAGCCTTATGCTTTTACTTTCGTCAGTGTTACCTGTTGTGCATAATTAAAATTTGATATTGACTGTGCAGTTAAACATAGTGTATTATTGCATCGGAATTGGTAGTCTCCTATTTTGTGCATTATTGTTTTGTGCTTTTCTTAAGATGTGACTTATGGGCCTGAAAGACCTTTGAGAGGGTTAGTCTGTAAATTTCCCTTGGGTATCACTTAGCTAATTTCAGTGTTATAAAGTAATTTGCCTAATTAATAGGCCATTAAATGAGATTACATAAAGCACACTTGTTGATATTTCCCTGTAAACTCCCAAAGGGTAAGCTCTCCGCTAGATTAATAATAAGGAAGCAGTGATAATTATGCAGGTAAATTTTGTTTAACATTGCAAATAAGTTATATATATATATATATATATATATATATATATATATATGTATATATATATATATATATATATATATATATAAACTCGAAGATTAAAAGTTTGAATAGCAGCTTCATTGGAATTATATTTACCTCTGCCAAGGAGGTTATGTTTTCACCCCTGTCTGTAATCAACATAACTCAAAAAGTTACGGACCGATTTTGATGAAATTTTCAGGAACTGTCGGAAGTGGGCAAGGAGGACTATGATTAGTTTTTGGTGGTGGTCCGGATCAATAATCAATCAATTATCAATAATAATCAACAATTGCTGCCTTGGCAGAGGTCTGCACTCTCAAAGTGCTTTTCTAGTTTTGTTGTTTTCCTTTATAATTTTTTCTCAAACACTTGCATTTGTGACTTTTAACTCTCATCTGCCTGGGGCTCTGCACATTTTCTGTATTTCTACATAAGCAGTTGTATTGTTTTTTATGTCTTTAAACATTATGTAATATTATTTTATGCACTGTCATCATTTTTCAAATATTGAGACTTTCATAATGTGAATTTGAACTCTCATGGTCCTGAAACTGTAATCTTATTGAAGGGGTGGATTGAGACCATCTTCTGGGTCTTCCGGAAGACAGTCAGGTTATTAAGTTTATATTGACTGGTATCTATTTTTTTCTGTTGGAAGACCATCAAAATGGAGGATGGATCAACATAGATACTTTGTAATACTGTCAGAAAATATCTCTGGGTCTGCTCCTGTTATTGACCATGTTACCTGTTGTGCAAGATTAAAATTCAGTGTTGACTGACAGTGCTATTATAAGCATTATTTATTATTGCATCAAAATTGACAAAATGACCTATTTTGCAGCTTTATTTTCTGTTTTTTTGTCTGTACATTTGACAGCTTTGCTGCCTTGTTTTTTTTTTTTTGGTTTACTCATTATGTAGCATGGTACTCACATGATTTCCAGCTGTTTCTGTAAAGTAGCAGTAATGATATATTTTATATTAATAAATACCTTCAAGCTATATTTTTTTTCAACATCGTGGTGCAGGCTAAATGATCAATTGAATATTTGAAGAGATATGACATTGCAAACTAAAATCGTACAATATTTGACTATTTTTCATCTTATGCACAGCCATCTGTTGATATAAATGATATCAATTATTCATGTACATACATGTATAAGTGATAACTATAAACAGCTAATTCAAATATTTTTAGTAGGTTTTGTGAATTTTGTGAAATAAGACTTCTTTCTTGACACTTTCTGGACACCCTGCTATACATCATGTGTAACTGAAATGAGGAGCAACCTTAGGGGAGATATAAGGGGAAAGCATGGCATGCCACCTGGGCAGGAGCAGTTAGAAAAGCTTTCTGACTGTCTGTTTACTAGCAGGTACAAATGCAGAGCTTAATCTGCACACAGTATGGAAATCAGAGATGCATGACAGCACTAATTAGGCATTTTGTGCAGCCTCCTGGCCAGTTACAAATTTCATCTGATCTGCCCACTGCAATTAAGGAATTTTAAAACTAAGTCATTAAGAATGGCGAACAAATATTCAGGAAAATTAAATTTTCCTCACCTAATAGATTTACCCCCTACCCTAAGGCCAATGACAGCAGACATGACAAACGAGCACCTGAATTCCCACCTGAGACCGAGGGTTTGCTGAAGAAGAGTGACAAACCAGGCTGCTGTGGTAATGGCATCAGAGCTTAAATTGCAAACTCAGTCTCGAAGGACAGAGCTTAACCTGGTACTAGGGTCAGTATACACATCAGTGAGTGCACATAAACTTCATTATTGTAATAAATCCGCTCACTGTGGGCCTGGCAGGATAGCTGATAGAATGAATTATTTCATTGACTAGTGGAAGACTTTAGCACATGATAAAAACAGCTTACAAATTGTCAGTGGTATGAACATCGAGTATGATCACACACCTGTCGAGGGGTTTTCACCAACCCGGTCTGAGACAATGTGAAATTGTGTGCTGCGTCTGCTCTTCTGCATTACAGGTACTTGAGTAAGACCAAGAAATCCTCAAACTTGTTTTTTAGTAAAGCCTTACCAACCAGTGACTTAAAGTCCTATCTCAAGGTGGATTAAAGATGTACTTTATTCATCAGGAATTGACAAAGATCAGCTTTCAGCTCATAGCACAAGAGCTGCTGTTACAAGTAAAGATAAGAGTGCGTCCCACTTGAAACTATTTACAATATAAATTACTCGTTCCCATAATTTTAAAAAGTCCACATTGAAAATAGTGATAAATAATGGAAGAGTAAGCTGAACCATATAGTGACAGTGGATCCAGCATGGGACATACCATTAATATGCTGCAGTAAATGGGAAAAATCCATTTTTCAATGCTGGTCCCATACTTGAAACACAAAATCTGCTGCATGCATGTTTATTTACGTTTTGCAAAGTTGATTACACTGAATTCAACAACCATGTTAGTTGCTGCATATTTTAGGGCATGACTGGTTGCTTTGCAATACTTCCCAAATTTTTTTCATGGCAAGTGCGATGTACTAGTGTGGCTAGTCTTGTGTACATTGTAGGTGGCATGGGTCTATTACGAGCAACGTCAAATTCCTTGTAAATCCTCAAAATTGTGCAGTTTCATTTACAAGTTTTACATTGCTTTCTTGTGTGATACTGGTCATGTATTGGTCCTCCATGAACAGATTCTTATTGAAAGACTTTTCGTGCAGAATCTTTATTCATGGAAAGGAGAAAACAGAGGCAAATCCAGCAATGAAGTCTTTGAACCTTCAGTATCCATATATCCTGTGGAATATATGATAGGTAGAGCATACATGCATAAATAAATTAAAAAGGGCCACCTAAAATATTTTAATGGTTCCCATAATTTAATAATTCTTTCCCAAAATTTAATAACTCTTTCCCACAATTTAATAATTTGTTCCCACAATTTATTCAATTCATTCTCACAATTTTAATAATAAGTTCCAGCTGTCAGTGACAGCTAGTTCATCCAACCCCATTCTTAGGCTCTAATCTTAGGCTCTAAATATATAAATTAATTAATAATTAAATAAATAAATAAATAAATAACAGACTTGGTCCCATACTTGAAAAACAAAAACTGCTGCATGCATGTTTATTTATGTTTTGCAAAGTTGATTACCCTGAATTCAACAACCATGTTAGTTGCTGCATATTTTAGGGCATGGCTGGTTGCTTTGCAATACTTCCCAAATTTTTTCATGGCAAGTGCGATGTACTAATATAGCCAGTCTTGTGTTGTAGGTGGCATAGGTCTATTACGAGCGACATCAAATTCCTTGTGAATTTTCAAAATTGTGCAGTTTCATTTACAAGTGTTACATTGCTTTCTCGTGTGATACTGGTCTTGTAATGGTCCTCCATGAACAGATGCTTATTGAAAGACTTTTCGTGCAGAATCTTTATTCATTGAAAGGAGAAAACAGGCAAATCCAGCAATGAAATCTTTGTACCTTCAGTATCCATATATCCTGTGGAATATATGATAGGTAGAGCATGCATGCATAAATAAATTAAAAAGGGTCACCTAAAATATTTTAATGGTTCCCATTATTTAATAATTCTTTCCGAAAATTTAATAACTCTTTTCCACAATTTAATAATTTGTTCCCACAATTTATTCAATTCATTCTCACAATTTTAATAATAAAAGTTCCCGCTGTCATTGACAGTTCATCCAACCCCATCCTTAGGCTCTAATCTTAGGTTCTAATACAAGCTGGGCATTTTGTACTGTTCGGCTTGCACTCTCAACAACATCAGCAGCACTGTGTCTCAGCTCCTGACAGCAGTGTCTCAGCGCTGTACCCCGCAGCCTACACCAATAGCGGTCTCCAGGCAGTGGTTTTCTTACCAACCCTCTTATAGCTATGTGCCTGGCAGCCCAGGATGACAGCCATCTTCCCAGCATTGGTTCTCTTACTGGCCCTCATCTCAGCAGTGTACCCAAAAGCCCACGACAAGAGCTGCCTTCCAGGCAGTGGTTCTCTCATCGGCCCCCGAAGACAGCAGTCCTCCCAATGGTGGTCCTCTCACTGGCCCTCATCTCAGTGGTATGCCCAGCAGCCCACGACAACAGTGGTTTTCCTAGCAGCGGTTCTCTCACCAGCCCTCATCTCACTGATACACTCGGCAGCCCAGAACAACTGCGGTCTCCCAGCAGCTGTTCTCTCACCAGCCCTTGCCTCAGTGGTGTCCCAAGCAGCCCACCCTGACAGCGGTCTTCCAGGCATCAGTTCTCTCACTAGCTCTCTCATCAGTGTACTTGGTAGCCCACAATAACAGCGGCCTTGCAGGCAGTGGTTCTCTCTCTGGCCCTCGTCTCGGCGGTGCACCCAGCAGCCCAGGAAGACAGCAGTCCTCCCAACATTTGTTCTCTCACCAGTCCTCATCTCAGTGGTGTACCTGGCAACCCACGAGAACAGCAGTCCCTGACAGCTGTTCTCTTACCAGCCCTTGTGTCAACAGTATACCTGGTGGCCCACAACGATAGTGGTCTCCCCGGCAGCAGTTGTCTCACCAGCCCTCATCTGAGTGGTGCACCCTGTAGCCCACGACCACAACTGTCTTCCCGGCAGAGGTGTTCTCACTGGCATCATCTCAGCTGTGTACCCAGCAGCCCACAACGACAACAGTCTTCCTGACAGCGGTTCTGTCTCTGGCCCTCGTCTCAGCCTTATACCAGGTAGCCCACAATGACAGTGGTCCTCCCAGCAGCAGTTTTTGCACCGGCTCTCGTCTCGGCAACCCACGATGACAGCAGTGTCAGCGTTAACCAGGCAGCCCACGACGACAGCTGTCTTTCTGGCAGTGGTTCTCTCACTGGCATCATCTCAGCGGTGTACAAAGCAGCCCACAATGACAAGGGTTCTTTCTCCAGCCTTTGTCTCAGCCTTGCAACAGGCAGCCCACAACGACAGTGGTCTCTTTCACTAGCCCTCATCTTAGCAGTTTACCAGGCAGCCCAAGATCTTACACCGGCCCTCATCTCAGCAACCCACGATGACAGCTGTCTCCCCAACAGCAGTTCTCTCACCAGCCCCAATCTCAGTTGTGTACCTGGCAGCCTACCACGTCAGCAGTTTTCACGACAGCAGTTCTATCACCAGCCCTTGTCTCAGCCCTTTACCAGGCAGCCCACGAAACAGTGGTCTTCCCAGCAGTGGTTCTTTCACCTGCCCTCATCTTAGCAGTTTACCAGGCAACCCAAGATGACAGCGATCCTCCTGGCAGTGGTTCTTACACCAGCCCTTGTCTCAGCAACCCATGCCAACATGACAGCAGTGTCCCCAACAGCAGTGGTCTCACTGGCCCCAATCTCAGTTGTGTACCTGGCAGCCCACCACGACAGCAGTTTTCTTGACAGCAGTTCTTTCACCAGCCCTTGTCTCAGCAGTTTACCAGGCAGCCCACAATGATAGCGGTCCTCCTGGCAGTGGTTCTTACACCCGCCCTCGTCTTGGCAACCCATGATGACAGCCGTCTCAGCAGTTTACCGGGCAGCCCACAACGACAGCTGTCTTCCCAGCAATGGTTCTTTCACATGCCCTCGCCTCAGTCAAGTACCCTACAACCCACGGTGTGGTTCTCTCAGTGGCTCTCATCTCAGAGGTTAACCCCGCAGCCCATGATGATAGCATTCTTCTGGACAGGGGTTCCATCAGCGGCCCTCGTCTCAGCAGGGTACCCAGCAGCCCACAATAACATGGTCTTCTTGGCAGTGGTTCTCTCATCGACCCTTTCTTAGCAGTTTTCCCAGCAGCCCTAGACCGTCTCAGCATCATTGGTTTTCTCAGCCCTCTTCTCAGTGGTATTCCCTGCAGTGGTCTACCTGGCAACCGTCAGCAATGGCAATCTCAACAGTACTGTTTTATTTTAATCAGATTTTGTATAATTTTTTTCGCTACATTAAATTTATAATTTTTATATTTATTTTGTTCTTGTTGTTTTTTATCTTTGATCAGCCCGCAACACCCACAATTTCAATAATTTGTTCCCTAATTTAAATAGCTCATTCCCACAATTTTATAATTCCTCATTGAACAGTGATACTGTCACAATCAGCTTACGCAAAAGCTCAAGAACGGAAGAGTTAGTTGAACTATGTAGTGACAGAGGATCCAGGTTATGCGAGACATACCTGTGAATGTGACATAAATTGGGGAAGAAGAAGGGGCAACGAAGGGCCTTAGGAAAGACCTCTACACAAATTTTTGCCTACAGGATGCCACAGCAATGATAATGCAGACAGACCACAAATTTGCCAGGCGCAGATTGGCTGTAAATTTGACCGTCTTCCCAGATATGAATGGTTGGTTTGTGTACATGTTGTTTGCTGGAGAAGGGGTGATAAGATACGTACAGCATGTGGAATACCATTAATATGCTGCAGTAAATGGGAAATATTTAAGTTCAATACTGGTTTGATATTTGAAAAACAACAAATGTGAATGTCCAGAAAAACATATTTTGCTATAAATAAATGGTCTAGAACATGCTTTGTATTCAATCAGGTGATATGCTTTCTTCTTTTGGTTTTGGTTTTATCTCATTATATGAAGGCACCCGCACGCTTTCCAGCTGTTTCTGTAAAGAAGCAGTAATGATGTGTGTTATATCTTATATTAAAAATACCTTCAAGCTACATTTTTTCTTTAACAAAAACTAATGTAAAATATACTGGTATTTGTTTCACACATGAAGTCATTGAGATGCAGGCTAAATGATCAATTTGATATTTGTAGAGATATGAAAAATAAAATCATACAATTTATCTATTTTTATCTTGTACGATGTGCATCCATTAATATAAATGATATCAATTATATATGCACATACATTTACTACTGATAAAAAACCTTAAATTCATATATTATTAGTAGATTTTGTCAATTTTGTGAAATAAGACTTTTTTCTGGACACTTTCTGATACTTTCATGTGTAACTGAAATGAAGAGAAACCTTAGGGGCGCAATAAAAGGAGAACATGACTGGGCAGGAGCAGTTAGAGAAATTCTCTGTCTGTCTATATTTACTGGCAGGTACAAATACAGAGATAAATCTGGGTATGAAGGAAGCATGGAAATAGATGCATGACAGCAGTAAGGTATTCTGTGCAGCCTCCTGGCCAGTAACAATTTCCTAATCAGAAATTTTGCAAAGTGCAGTTCACGCTGAAAAGTAGGTCAAAAGTCAAACTGAAGGTCATAGTAAAGTTGCCAGTAGATGACTTCCTATTCAAGTTCAATAGTAACTATGAAAAATACTTTTTAACATTTGTGGGAAAACAGTCTCCAAAATATGATCCTTCCCCTCAAAAAACACATTACTTTTGTACATATAATTTGATCTTACAGATATTTGAAAAGAACTTGCTTTTTGTCACTAAACTAAGCCATTCAGCAAATTATACAGTAAAACAAAAAATATGGTTAGACTGTTACAGGGACAAGTGTGTCGGACAGCAGCAGCAATGACAAGGAGAGACCCATAATCAGATTACATACAGGCATGTATAGTGCCAGTATATAAATATTTCAAGATGAAATTCACTTTTTTTTAGATTTTAATTCACATATAGCCCTTGGGCATTATCAAAATACTGTATACATTTTGTTCTTGCATAGGCTTAGTTATACTAGTAGCACCATTTTTCAGTATCTTACAGGCATACAATGATTGCTTAACTTTTATATGATTCTGTTGTAATTCTAAAAACCCAGCTTTTTTTACAGCAAACTAGCCTTAGAGACTCCTGTGCATGATTTCCCTCATAGCACCTTGCTGTAAGTTAATCAGGATATACTAATAATAGTTCTTAAACAGTATCACGCAAATTACAATATTATCACAAATTTAAAGTCTTATTATGCAAAAAAAAAAAAAAAAAAAAAAAAACCTCTGAACAACTAAAAATGCCTGTTCTCATCAATATTTCAATTTTACCTCAGAATGTCAACAAACTGCATGAATTCTGCAAATTAATTCAAATGTCAATCTACAGGAATTGCATTCTTTTGTGGGTAGAATTGTCTTGCTATAACAATTCAAAAATTGTCTGTTGAGCACATAATCAGCATGATCTAAAAATCTCCCTGCCAATCATGCTTTGAACACTTTGCATTCTCGGAGATCCAGCTTCACAGAAGTTGGCAATGTGTCTGAAATAAAGAAGCACTGTAAATTGCTTGAAATTCTTCACTAAGGATCATCAGTATTCTACAAGGTCATCTCTAATATTTCATTTTTAAAAAATATTATGATAATGATTTTGAAAGATGTTCTTTAACAATAAGATATATCATACCTGAATATGAACATCTTGCCCATTCATCATACTGCTGCATTTTTACAATTTCAGATAAATACTGAAAAAAAGTGCAAATTCATGACAGAGGTATGAGAATTTTCTTTGAGGAGACACACATTTGTTTCTAACGAAGAAATTGAGATAAATAACAGTTATCAGAGTTTATTTATTTCAGCATTGAGTTATATGAGTTTTTCATGCATACATCTCATATTTATGACAAAAATGAGACATATCAGCTTTTTACAAAACAGCAATCATCTATAAAAGGCTAGGAAAACACAATAATCCATTTAGCCTTTCTATAAGTCACCTACCTCAATGACTGGTACATCTCCAGGATGAACACTCAATCTTGTATCACAGAACTCCGTGGACTTCATGTTGTATACATTGGCCCTTTCTAAAGGATGAGCACTGCAAAGAGAAAAGCCACATCACATCTCAGTCACATCTCAGTCACAGGTAAAGCAATGGAAAAGATAATGAAAACAATGCTTATCATGACCAGGAATGGTATCTTAATCAAAATAATTTGTATCACAAAAATTAGGGTTTCATATTCAATCTAGATTACATGTATTTATTTTTTCTACCATTTAATGATATTCATAAATGCTACCATGTTGGTAGGAAAGATCTAATAAGAAAGTACTACACTCACAAATCATTGTCTTGGAAACTACTGGGTTCTTTCTGGCAAAAGCAATGATAGTAAATAAATGCTCTGGTGGCTAGCTCCAGAAGTTCACTGTAAATTGAGCAAAATGAAAGAAGACACAGTAATATTACTCTTGTAACTGGGAAGTTAGATAAAAGGGAATATGATCATGGTGAAGCCTATGAACTTCATTGTAATCTTTTCACCAGTAAAGAAAGTGTTGGTATGACAAGATGTTTTATGCTTGTATTGTGCACATCATACATTTAAGTCCTCTGATATTATTATTGAAAAGTAATTATTTTGAATGGACAAAAACATGTTACAAAATAATAATAATAATAATAATAATAAAAATAAAAATAACCAAATAAAATAAATAATAAAATAATATAAATAAATTCTCACCAGTGGACAAATGGAATGTAAGTGTCTTCTGTTTTGAATATCTTTCTCTGTTTGTATATATCTTTAATAATGTGTCCCTTAAAAACAAAGTTACTATTACTGACCTTGTATTCTACATTCATAAAATGTTGAAACATCATACACAAAATAATTATGACTATTAATTAATCTCATGTTTCCTATCAACTTTTTTTTAGATGTTTTTCTTTAATAATAGTAATTAAATTACTGGCATAAACATTCCACTGAAGTATTTTTCATACTTTTTCAGTTTGTCCAATACTCAAACACATTTGATAGATCAATGATTTTTTTTTTTGGCAAGTGAGAAATCCATTGCCATATCTTGAACATCTGTGTGTGTGATCTTGATCTTTAAGTTATAATTATTTTATTAGGTTGTCAACCACCATGATGTCAAGTACAAATCATTCTATAGAGCTGAACAAAAAAAGAGCTACACATGTTGGTATTAAAATGACAAGGTTGATTTTTGTGACAAATAACTTGCCTGATTTCCCTTTACAACTAATCAACACAGAACACATGAAAAGAGACATTTTTAATTAATTTTAAAGCAGGACTTACTTTATAAGCTGGAGCAGTCAGCATTTTTCTTTCAATATCCAGAACAGAGACATAGTTCTGAAAAGTCAAAAACTATATATTTTCTTTCTACCAACCAAAGAATCTGATTAAAATGACATATCATGCACACTTGTAATTTTCTTTGATTTTTATTATGATTGGGTAGGCACTTTTTTATTTTGGAGTGGGGCTGAGTGCCTGAAAAGAGTTTATGTCAGGCCCTGAGCACATGCATACATTTGTACAATTGCATGTTCACAACAGAGGCACCACATTATTCAGAACTGCAACAAAGTAGCAATTGTGACAAGGCCCATATTTTCAGTTTTTCCTCTTTTTATAATTCCTTTAGTACGGTCCCCAACAATGCACAAATGCAAGTGCCTGCACACAGAAGCAATATAACTGTATTCCTACCCTAACAGAACTTGGCACTAAAGGACTGCTTGTTCTTCGTTCAGGGCGGCACATTCCAAGTAGTTTGAAGTGAGCTAAGTCAACCATCTTGATTTGTTTTGGTTTGCTCAAACATGGCACTACAGCATGATTTGGACTGAAATGTTAAATAATGCAAATGAAAACAATCTGATGTGTCTAAAAGTGTATTATTTTTGCAATTAGAAACAGCAAATACTCTGATATGTAAACACGTTCTTCAAAGATTTTGAATTATCTTAGTCATGATACTAATTTCATTATTTAAGAAGTACCTTGAACTGTCACTTCAATATTTAATACTCAAATATCATTTTATCATATAGTATGTTGAACCTTTCATTTACCAGTACATTGGTATTAGAGTATTGGCACATGTGTTTTTTTTTTTTTTGTGCTGCATATACATGTAGTTAAGAATTTTTTTCTGAAAATCTTTAAAAACTTGGTGAATTGGACCGAGTAATTAATCTATGCCACATACATTGTATGACCTGGTAAAAACAACCACAGTGCAGTGACAATGGCTGTTACAGCTTTTTCATCTTTGGCACCACCAAGCACAACAAGAGGGCGTCCTGTCAGCAAAGTTGCCAGGATTTCTGGGCTGCAGCGATATTCTTGGAAAACTTTCAGAATACCATGACCTGTATCAGAAAAAAAGCAAACAGTTTTTACATTTTTACTTTCAAAATTTATATATCATAAAGAGTTACTGAATTAGCTCTTATGGTCTGGAAATTTGGCATAAAATTTGACCTTGACATTTCACCTGACCAGTATTCCAGTGCAACAAATCTTGTTATAAGTACTTAATATTACATTGGTTGACTCTCCCCCTCTCCTCTAACTTCTAATTACCTTCAATTCAGATAACATCTCAGCAAAAATGACAAGTAATCAATGCTACATTTATTCTTAAAATCATTATAAAATATGCAGGTCACACAATAAATATAACTGAGTAGATGCTCTTCACACTTAAATCAATTTAACATAAATCAATAACTTACATCACATTGATTACAAGTCATAGAATATTGTGATTAGTAAAGAAAAAAAGGCATTTTCACACTCATGTTTTTTTATAATAAATATATAAAAAACACAAGAATGTTTGAATGTATGACAAAGAAACATAACAATTATGCCTGCAAAAATGAAGTTGTTCTCATTTCTGGCTGACTAAATTAATAATGTCTGCAATATGCTGACACATTTGTGATGACACCACTGCATGATAATCAACTTACCTATAGATGAGGAATTCAGACTGAATATGTGGTCAGCTGCACTTATCACAGCAACTTTTCGACTTCTATAATACAAAATAAAAATATTTTGGTCAGTGATAAGGTGAGTATGGATATATCTAATAATACTGAACAATGAGAAATAATCCACAACTATTTGTGAAAATTTTTCCATGCAAGTGAGACTAGTTATACATACATGTTAAACTGTTTTTCATTATAACTGTAGCCTAGCCAAAAATCTTAACATATGGGGGTAGGGGTGGTGGCAGAGGCGAGGATATACTTAACTGGAATCTAACATCATCGCGCGAAACTCTGGCACACAAATTTCCAAATACTATCAAAATGGGCTTGAAAGACAAATCAAAATATCTAAATAACTCTTAAGACAGCCAAGAATTTTTTTTTCAGAAACTAATAAAAATAATAGGTGCAATTAAGAATTGGAAGAAGAAAGGAAAGAAAGCTGACAAATTGAATCTGCAAGACCAAGAGTAATGTGGGTGGAAGAAAACCATGATTATAATCAGTGGGAAAGGGAAATATCACAGTCTGTAGCAGGGGGTGCAGTATACTTACATGTTAGATTCTAGGTCTGTGGGTGAGGATGATATGAGGTCATCACTGGTACAATTACTGTCCATGGATACTGCAAAATAACCATTATAACAATGTCATCTTGGCATTTTGTTTTATGAAAAGTTTTATAAAATGAAAAGAGTGCAACTAAGCACTTCCAATTTTTTCCAATTTAGACAAATTGACATGATTTTAATTATTTCTCATGGTAAGCTAACTTTATTGTGCTACATCTTTTTCAAATCACTGTGTAATAATTTTCAAAGAATTTCTACTTTTATGGCTAATCAGAAGGGGACCTTACTTAAAATAGCCCCTCACACACACCAATATCTTTTGACAAAATATACTAACTAGCTCTGTCATAGAAGGATCTCCTTGTAGTATACAAATCTTGGTCAACATCTGTGCCAAAACTGATATCTGTAGCAGTCGTAAAACTACGCTCACTGCTTGTTCCAGCACTACTTCCTGTCAAATATCTCTCTGAAATAACAAATAATGAATAGAAGACAAACCAACAGTGAACATTTAGTAATTGCTTACCATGTGCTGCCTTATAAGCTTAATGCATAAAACTATCCAGGGGATTGCTACACCACAAATTTATCACCAAGTCTTGGCAAAATGCTGAAAATTGCATACAGTATCTACATTTATGGTCGTATGGAAATAACAATGCTCCCTCAGAAAAAAAAAAAACAAAAAAGAAATTTCTTTTTGATAATATCCTATCCTACTTGCCCTAATTGACATACCTCGTGCTTTGGGTGGTTCATAAACATCTCCTTCTTTATAGTTAATGACAAAGTAATCATCTGCTTCACTTATGCTGTATCTGTTTCTTGGACTGTGTCTGAAAATTGTCCAATGGCATATATCAACCCTTTACCTTCCAAAGCTTTAATTTTATGTGGAACTTTCAACATTTTAAATCTATACCTGTGTTAGTATTTTGAACAAATGGTAAAAGTTCAATATACAGAAACAAGGGTAGGATACATATTTAACTTGTTTCTTTAAATCAATGGAAAAAGAACATTTTTGCATTGTTTCATATGGTTCCTGTATAATTTCTTTCTAAAAACAAAATAATGGTTGATGACAACTTACTCATCACAATGAGAAGAATTGGCATAAATAAATGCAACCTCTGCTGCACTGGAAACACCAGAATGGACAGACTCTCTGTCATCTTGGATGGAGTAGAAGGATTCACTGGAATTAAAACTGCCCAACGTGTCTTCCTGGAATTAATATCAAATCAGTCACAAATCCTCTTCACAGTTTGAGGTTATGAAGTGAAACTGAAACACATGATATACTAATATTTTTTTCTTCTAAAAGTCACCGTTAGATAATTATTAAGGGAAATGAAAATGAAAAAGAAATCAGTCTTTCATCCAAAAATGTTTCCCCAATATGTAACTATTTTTGCAAATTAAAAATCTTTTCATAGATAAAATTATAATTATGATGAAAACAATAATTTATGTGACAACATGCAAAATGGACATATACTGATAAAAAATTATATATATATATATATATATGGATTGTTTGTTTCTTAAGCAAATCATTTGCAAACTAGATTGAAAATATCACATACAAATCAATTTCGACCTAAAAAGAGCAATAAAACATGCCATTCATACTTTAATTTTTATTTCATCTTCTCCACAGACACTTACAGAAAGCCTTCTACGAAGAAGGTTGTTGGAAGGTAAGGACATTCCGTATCCTCCATCTGCAAGCCTGTAAACCAAACACTGATACAGAGTCAACATGTTGCATTCCAAAAGAAAAGAAACTAAGACGGCTTTAGGTCTGCTAGTATAAGCCCTGGTCTGCAAAATTTCTAAAGAAGTTCTCTGGTGGTACTAAATTAAGTAACAAGTCTTTGTTAACCTCCATTTTGTGCATTCTGAACTGTTTCCTAAAGATAGTTTATACATACAAATTAAGAAAATAGGGCCCAAAAATGTCTTATCTCAATCGGTATGTGCACCGAGTTACATGTTAATGTACGTGTTTCAGACCCAAGCTGTTCCTAGTTTACATGTCCCACAATAAAGAAAAAGACAAAAAAGACATACTACAGCTAATAACAAGAAGACCGTCTTAAAATATTTGTCTAGGAAATGCAAATGACACATTGAAATCCTACAAATCAAGCTCGCAACATCATAACAGACTTTTCAAGCACACACTTAAATGTCCTGGCAATACATTGCTTACTAGGTAATGGCATTCATGAAATAATAAGTTTGCTATTTACTTAAATGATTTATATGATGCATGTAAACACATAAAGGCAGCTATGAAGCTTAAAGGTATACTGTGATGAAAAAACGGGTTAAAACTATCCATTAGGTGCCCAAAAGTCATTTTTGAGTAATGAAAAAAAGTTCTTACGTTTATTTAGCTTTTAAAGCCGATTTTATGCAGGTGTGAATGTAGTTTATGATACTCCCGCGTGGTGGCGCTTTGAGGCGAGTGACGTCACTAGCGTCGAGGCTCAGAAAGCCATATTCGATTCAGCTATCCGCTTGCTAGCAGTGCAAACTAAAAGCGATACACGCAATTGATCACTACATGATCATTTATAAATTCAAACTTTTGAAGATAGATACACAAAAGAAGATGAATTCCCTACGTGGTTATCATTTATTAACCAACAAAATACACCAATACTATGTTAACAGTAAAGGTTTGGAAGCAGGGCAGCGAACATAGTTTTTCACACATTGCCCATCTGTCGCGTCGGCTGAACGTTCTTATCCCGACTGATAAGAAAAAGTTACCTAATACATGCAGGTGTGACAGCTAACGTTATTTTTCACACCCGTGCAGTTTACCAGTGTCATTCCGGGAGAACCAGGTCAGTGGACAAAAGACCAAAGATATCGGACTGATAGCATCGGACACTACATTTCACACCTCTGCAACTTAATTTTACCTCGCTACTTCTGCCTTACACGTGATCAGTGCAGCAGTATGCCGAGTAAAAATTTGATTCCACTATCATGTTAATATTAAAGTTTTCACTAACATAACCAAAAAATTGACAACGTAATTCTGCTACGAACTATTTTTGGGCTCTAGAAGCTGCTCTCTTCTTCCTTTCAACGGCCGCATCATGCACACATCCTACAGGTAAGACTCTCGTCGGCAGCGCTCTGGCATTTACTGTCGCATTTTGGTACTCCGAAAAATTCGAATATACTGGGTACAGCATCATCTTTAAGTTTTCTCTGTGCTTTTCCACCGCACAATTCAGCACGCAGGTCACGTACGAAGCATTCCGGCTCGAAGTGGTCGCTACAGATCCTCGCGTGTTTTGACACTGTGCTGGGGTTCAGAGAATTGAGCCAAATTTTACGTTTTGCGGCATCCGCAGGCAGGATATAATAGCAGATGTCTTTCTTATTGTAACCTACATTACGGCACCCGGGAGCAACACAACTTTGCGGCATTTGTTTTTCTGACACCTGGATGTTTAGTCGCCTACTGCATAGTATATACTATTACTAGTACAGCTGTGGGAAGCTACTCCCCGGGTTACGTCACTAGAAACTGACCAATCAGAATTTTCTCATCTAAATCTCATCTTTTCTCTCTAAAACTTAAAAAGAACATTTTTTTGACGTCGATTTATAGTTTTTATACTATAAAAAAAGCAATGAACGCCCTGTGTTCCTAGAGCACAGTAGGCCTTTAACACCCCATTTCCATAGATAAGATCGACCTACTTTAGATCGACCTAACTCCCTGGGGGTTCACGCTAAATAGCTGTCAGCCAGGCGGACACGAAAGTTAATTACCCCCTTACAGCTTGTAGTAGGCGGGACGGACATTTAAGTCGGATTATCTGAAAGTAATCTAGTGAGACTCCCCACGGGGATAGATCGATCTAAAATCTATGGGAATAGAGCCTAAGATAAATCATATAATCAAACAACCCCCTTCCCCTGAATACAAATGAGCAAAAAAAAAAACAAAAAAAAACAAAACATTGAATAAGTGTGAATGTCCACAAGAATTCACCTTCCTGAATGCTGCATAAAGTTTAATGTCACACATCTTCCTATGGTGAGGAGGCCAGCGGCAGGATCTGGAATAATGGTAAGACAGTAGTCACAAAATTATTTGAACAGAACATGAGTTTCAACTTTAAATTCTTGACATGTTATTGAACATGTCAGCTTGGGTTTGCCTGCTTATGTAGGTACATGTAAATGCATGTCATACCTGCCTCCTTGGTTTCTACATGGAGTACTGTTAAGATAACTTGCCACAATAAAACTGAAGATGACAGTATTGAAAATATAATCAACCATGGCCTTATCATTAAAAAGGGACAATATGATTGAAACATGTAAGGGTATGTGGGTCATTTAGGGGTATATCATACCTATCAGTGTTCCCTCCTCCTTTTCTATTTGCAGGGTGGCCAGATCTCTGCTAAAGTACTACAAATAACGCACTGTTATATATTTCTTAGTTAGCATTAGAAGACATACACAATATAAAACATTCCTTTGTTCCTTTCATACAAGTTTTTCTTTATTAAATATTTGTTATATATGACCTAGTCCTGTTAATATCTTTTAATACTAAATGCTTATATACTAGAGTTTGTTATAAACTGAGAACTTAAACCTTGATGGTCATGAACAGAAAGCACTGGGAAATGTTATTGCTTTGGCATGCATATCTTAATACTGTGCAAAAAGAGAAGTAAGGATAATCAGAGTTTTACATTATGAAGCTAGTGTGGTGGTTTCTTACCCTCTGAATACACCGTAGCCTGCGAAGAGCATTATGTGACCCCCAAGGACAAAGCTCATGCAAGTTTCGCAGCAGTTTGTCAAATTTTTTCCTGAAGAAAGCACTTGAAAGAATCTGCGGCTAAAAAGAAACTGTCACATTATAAAATCAACTGTCTTAACACAGCAGGGATTGGGCTAAAGCTTTTCTGCAGTCACAATGAATGTTATGCTTAAGATAAAATGATACATTTTTATTCCTTAAAATTGTTACGTGAAAGCTGAAACTGCTGAAATATTTGAAAATCCAAAATATATTAAAATTATCATTACCTGATATTCTCTGGTCTCATCAAACAGACGACAGGGCTTGTAATCACTATAAAGACTGTAGACTGAAGCTAAAAATATATTTTGAAAGGTAAAGGTCAAAAAGAAAAAAAAATATGTCAAACAAAATGATTATAAAAAAATAAACCTTGAAACAGATCTACTAAGCTGGTAATTATTTGACTTTCTCTTGGTTGTCTCACATCTGCATTATCATTTCCAAATAATACAAACAGAAAGTTGTGAAAAATAAATATTGAGAGATCTCTATCCTATTAGCATAAATTATTTTTAATACTGTTGCACATACATAGAAATATTTAATAAACCTTTTCTTCTGGGTGTTTCTTTGATACAGTTAACATCCTCTTTCTTTTCCTCTGTGTTGATCTCTTCCTGTACAATTTCTTCTTCTCTCTCATGCTCTTCCTCAAAATCCATAGATCTTGACATAAAAAAACGGTCTTCTGCCTGTTTGAGTTTTAGTTCCATTTTCTTATCAGTCTGTTAAAAAAAAGCTCAATTTTGTTAATCTTTATAGTACTGTGAGTTAAACAGAAAATGGCATGCTATGATTCTTGTTGCCACTGACGGTAGTTTCGTTGATTATAGGGAGTGATTAAATAGGGAAAGGATCAAAACTTCTATATTTCCTTTAAATTCAATGAAACAGAAAGACAAAAAAAAAAAAAACTTGAATACTCAGCTACATACCAGCAGTGGCATGATAACCTTCTCAATATGCTTGGCCTCAGCAATCATACTCTCAACTTGAGTAATTGTCAGTTCCTTGTGAAGAGAATTTTATCATATGATCTTGATAATATTTCTAAATTCATCAAACGGTTTATTTTGAAAAACAAACATTTGTTTTTTTCTTGTACACAGACATAATAAGCATGGTGCAGTTCTATCAGCAAATAATTAATTATATAAACAACTCTACAGGGGAATATTACACTTTCAAATTATAACAAATATTAGAAAATTTTGTATTTCAATTGTTGCAATTCACCCTCACTTTAAAAATTGAGACTTTGTTCTAAAAAAACTCACTGATAAAACATCATTTTCATCTGTTGAGTCAGATTCATTGGGTTTTGGAGGTTCCCCTTCTAATTTTTGCAGACATTCTGAAAAATATTGATAAGAACAAGACATTTTATAACACACTGGTTACAAAAATGAAAAGACCCTGCCTTTTAGATGATAAGCTTTACAAATTATATTGCATGAAAAATGAAATTTAGAATAAATAAACTTTGCTAAACAATATCACAGACAAAAAAGATTTGATAAAAATCTGGCTCAACCCAACAGCTTACCTACATTGTACATTTCAAACTAAAATCTATAACATAATGAGGACCATCTGACTAAGGCCATGAATGTAAAATAATTGCTGCTTTTTCAGTGTATTTGAAATATTCTTTTTCAGGGGCAGATCCAAAAATATTTTTAGCAGGCTTCCAAATTATCTTTGTTGATCAATCCTCCATTGTTGATTGTCTTTCGACAGAAAAAATAAGATACCCATCAATGTAAACTTGAAAATCTGACTGCCTTCCAGAAGACCCAGACTCAATCTGCCCCTGTTTTTAATAATATTCTCTTGTGACAACACTGTTAATATTGATACCTTAAAACACTACAGATACCTTTATGTACTGGAATGATTGATCTATTGTCCTTAGTACAAATGTTGTTCTTTAGTCTGACAAGCTTTTTTTTCATATTTTTTATTCAACAAAATATTACAGTGGACTTTATCTTACCTTTTGTGTGTTCCAAATTTTTTATATGATGTTTGATGTCTTTCAAGAACAGAAGTTTATTTGCATAGGAGAAACATTTTGAGACCTAGAATTAAATGAACAAGATCATAATCATCATTTATCAATAACAAATTGAATTCAATTCATACAAGCAGATATTTTAATATCTGCATATATCATTTTAGTTATTTAAAAATAACTAAAATGATACCCTCCAGACCTACTTAATTTAGATTAACTAATACATAATGGCCATACCTTGCTAAATTCATTCAGCATGTCTTCATAGGCACTCAACATTTTACTGAAAAGTAATAAAGAGCATTTAAATAAACATATTAGTGAAAATAAACACTATATATAAATTAAAGACATATAAATATTAAAGTTAAAAATGGGCTAGCTATTATGATTTTCAGAATCGCAATGGTAACCTTTTTTTCTAGAAACACACTGATACATGCCATAACACTTCATATTTCAATTATCAAAAACAAAAAGTAACATTTACTTACAATAAACAGGCTAAAAGTCACAACAAAATTTCAATATAAAACACCTTTTAAACAAATATAGCCATGTCCTCATCTGTGAATTTTACCTTATACGTAGCCCTAAAATGTTGGTTAATACAAAGCATCTTACTTTTCATCTGCTGTTACATAAGCCATGCAGAAAGGTCGCACAAACCCACGCGCATGTATATCGTAGAGTGTGAAGTGGTGCACCTACAAACAATGTATACTTGATTGCATTTCATCAAACTGACCAATAATCAGGGACAAATATGGTAAAAATAAAGACACACTCTTTCCACACACACACACACACACACACACACACACACACACACACACACACACACACACACACACACACACACACACACACACACACACACACAGATAAATACCAACATTCAATGAGTTGCACATATTACAATTTACTAAGTTGTCAAGTATTATTTTCCCTTTAGACAAGGCTACAATGATGGACACCATACCAGTGAGACAGTGATTAATATTTTCACATGACAATAACATAAACTGACAATGCAAACTTTACTCCTTTAAGATGTCAACAAATCAATGTGTAATATGTTTGAAAAAAAAAGTTGAACAGCCTTTTGAGAAATATTAAGAAGATGAAATCATGGTATTTACATATGCATAGACTCCTTCTCGGTTTTCCAGGATCATAACTTGAGTATCATCTGACACAGTAAATGTATTACTAAAAAAGACAAATATGTTTTTAATTAAATTCAATTTTCACTTAAAACATTTCAGTGTGAAATCTTAAGCTTAGAAGAGAAAATGATATATTGCATGATAACTAAAATAAATAGTTTGCTAGACACATTTTATTTATTGGGAATTTAGCATCCAACAATTTTCTGCCTTGCAAGATCTGTATGAATGAATTATGTAGACACTAGATTGGGTACAAACTTTGAAATGTTGTGGTAATCCACTGACATAATCTTGACAGCAAAGTTGTTTTTGTCAAACTGCCCACCTGTGCCATAGGGGATGGTTAACTGGTAAAAATAAAACAACATCAAATTTTGGAGATATACTGTATAGTATATATCTATATATTCCATTGACACATTTCAATTCAAAAAGGTTTTATTGATGACAAATAGCATGCTGAAATTAAAATGTCTATATGAAATCATATTAGATTTCAGAAAGTTACTATTTTGACTGGTGTGAAAACAAACTGATTGATAAACATTGATAAACATTTATGATAACCAAAAATGTGTACATTTAAAGACAACCAAACTAATTTTTTCACCAAGAGAAATTACGGTAAAGTGCCATGAATTTCGAACGGCTCTTGAATTTCGAACGATCTTAAAATCGGCCGTCTGGAGTTTTTTCTGGACCATGAATTTCGGCCAGTAAGCAATTTTGCGCGATCTTCATTTCGTGAATTTCGTACACCTTAAAATCGGCCACCGGGCTATTCTCGCGCTTATAAAGATCTAACAGTCGGCAATGTTGCCCTAGCGTACCTTTACCTGAGTACTACGTGTGCGGCCCAAGGTGCAAGATAACGATCAGTACAGTTAGTTTAGGACGCTAAACAACATCGTCATATCCATTCATTCAGATAACAGGAGAATCATTTAAGAGTTGTACTGTCGGGCTGTTGTTTCTTTACCGCAGTATTCGGTGTGAGATAGCGATCGGTAGTTTTGCTGAGGCGCACAATAGCATTGTTAACAGTAGAGACTTCAGTAACAGAACAAAAGAGCAATATTAAGAGCTGCAATAAAGATTACCATTATTGCTTTCTTGTCTCGCTCAGATCGTTCACGATCTCCCGCTGACGATCTTCCGCTAATGAAGTCCCTTGAAATGTACAAATGAAATGAAAAATATTTTTAAAAATTATAAATTCCAATGGGGAGGGATGGAGGGTTAAAAACAATCAAGAACGATCTCCGGCTGACGATCTGCTGCAAACGAAAGCCACTGAACGAGTATGAGCTTTCTCGTTTCACTCGAATTGCGATGCTGACGATACGAAAATTGTGTTCTCGTCTCGCCCTTTGGCTTACGAAGTCTCTTTAACAAATATGAAAATTGCCTCCTGGTCTCTCGGATTGCGAACGATCTCTCGCTGAAAATTTGAACTTTTCCTTTTTGTCAATCAGCTTTGTCAGTTGCCGTGCGTATAAAGGTCCGGAAGGTGTCCCCTTTCACAAATTGGCCTGTAGTTTACTTAGTGTTTTGTACCGCATGAAGGTCACTCTTGTCACTGCTGCATATGGCGTGGAATGTGTATCTTAAAGTTAAAGTTCATAGAAACATTTTATTGTGTTTTGTAAGCTTTAGGAAGTAGTTTCGTCGTGACTGAATATCAGCGTACACTACAAAGTAGTACCATTCATCTGTGACGCATCATAAAAGCTAGGTACGTCAAATTACTCTAAGAAAATTTCTTACAACGTCCACGGCTGTCCCGACAAGCCAAGACGTCATTAAAAAAAGTTGCAAGCCGTCTAGCCGTCTTTGAAAATATAGTCCGTCCGGTGATGTCAGCGGCCGTCCAAATGACGGCTGGACGGTTCGCTGGGAAAAGCCTTGCTCATTANACCGTAAGTAAAGCAGAACCTACCACAGGTCTGGGTCCTTCTAATTCAGAAAACTCGGCAAGTAGCACAAAATCTTTTTCTATGGGTGATCTCAAGTTCCATGGATCTGGTTTTTCATAAATTGGCAGCAAATCAGGAGCAATGTGTTCTTCTATGGACTCATCTTCTTCATTTGGGTGATAGTAAGCTGCCACATCTGCGTAGCCACCAAACATGGCGTTAAACTAAAAGGACAATAAAAACATGTAACTGACAAGAACTTGAAGCAAATATTCAAATACATCCATTCAACAAAACCTTATCAATTATCAAAAGATTTAATTGAAAATTTGCAGCAGATTATACTTCACTTGTTTTTTTTTCTATTGTAATAAAAGTTCACTGACGGCATAGCCTCCACCAAGTTTCTTCTTCTCTGCTCGCTTCATACTTTTTGAGCTTACAAAACATTAAATGTCATTGTCAGTTGACAGTCTGTTATACATAAATTTGTACATAGAAAGTCCATGCAACTTGAATTAATTGGTTTAGCCCTCTGGTCCAGTTTAAATCTAATGTATGCAAGCCTGGTGCTCAATAAATAGCATATTCAACAAACACAGCTTTTATATATCTGGATATCATATAGTGAAGCATTATATACTCATGTGACATAAATCACATGTTATCACTTTGAACTACACATAAAATGGCCTACAGCAGATATCCTTGTGATAAAAAGATACAATGAAACACACAAACTATGAGGCACAACCTATATTCTTAGATTTGATAGATTTTAAGTATTTTGTTATCATTATAATGATTATTGCAAATGGTTTTACATTCAATTAATATTTTATGGATTTCAAAAGCAGATATCATGATATTTCATGTGAATATTTTCTTTAATTGAGCAGACCATTTCAAGCCTCCAAAACAACACAAAGGATTTTTTAGTTATAACACTTTTTTCACTGAAAAGCACTTAATTTAAAACCCTAAGGCTGTTTAGAATGAGCTAAGTTGCAATAGCTAGCAATAAGATTAACAGACTAACACACCTCCATTGAGCAGAATACAGAAAAGCAGGTGTACATTGGAAACAAAGTGCAAAAGGTTTCAAAAGAAACAAATGGGGAAATAGACAGAAATAAACAGACAAAAATGGGTTGTCCACCATATTTAAAAAGTCAGCACAGGTGTCCAAAGTCTACACATACAAAAAAAAAAAATGCACTTTTTAAGATAAACAAAAAGGTGACTTTGACAAAGCCTGCGAATGTTAACCATCTGGTTGATTTGATTTTATTTGCTTTCTGGTGTCATTTAACAAAGTATATTGGGAATGTTTTGTTAAAGGTAAATCCATCAGACTTTGCTCCATGTGAACTCGTGAAAATGCTATTGCAAAATGCATTTAAAATTGTAGGAAGGTCAATTATAGTACATATGAGAAAACCCTTCTGATACATGTTTTTAACTTTTACTTCCGCATTTTAAAATACTTCTTGGTTATTATTTGAATCTTCATTAATAATAAATACAATAATATATATAAGAAAATTGTTCTGTTTGGACTATGAATTAGCTTAATTGATATTTTGTAGAAATTACAGGCTAAAACATGCTAAAATCATCTGGGTGACGTCATTGTTTTGTTCCTGTGCTTGAAAACTCAAGATAAGCTACTAAAACAGGCTTTTTTGAGTATCAATATGGCAGATTGCCCGAGAATTCATAAACAAATCGTTATGATTTGTAAAGTTGGGTGATCAATATCGTTTACCTAGCAATACATTTCAATTTTATTTCACCCTACTCTTTTTGCAAATGCCCTTTATTAATGTTAAATCACATCTGGAGTAATTTTTTTTTTTCGAGTGTATTGTGTTATATTGCAGTATACTACGTGCATTTATGTATGATGTATGTGCCAGGAACTGTCAAGAGCACAATACTAAGAAGATACTAATAACTTTTTTTGTCCATCAATCATGCTGCTATGCATATACACATCCACTGAAGATCACAATTAATGCACCTCTGTTAATGCAAACAAACTTTCCAATTGTGTTTGAGATCACAAGTGCCAAATTTTAAAAGTAACTTTACAATAAATGAATGTCTGCCCTTTGCATCCCAGTGCTTGGAACCACTAATTTTACATTCAAGCCATGATATTCTGGTTTCAGTCTTTAATTTGGCATTTGCAATCACAAACCCAAGGCTTTGATATTGCAAATATGTAATGCATTTATAAGGCCTGGAGAGGCAGTAACATACTATATATATATATATATATATATATATATATATATATATATATATATATATATATATATATATGTATGTATGTATGTATGTATGTATTCAACAGAACATTCAACACAATCTACAGTCACGTGGGTATAAACGCCACTACAGATATCTATGACTTTTTTTAAAGATATATGGTAACATATGTCACTCAGGTTTTAGCATAAAGACAAGAAAATTCGATGTACGTCTTAAAACTAGATAACACTATAGTTTAATTAAGTCCAGAGTCTAGAAAAAAAAACATTGCAATATTCAGTCTTGTCGACTTACTGAAGTTACTTGCTCTCAGCAACATTGTATAAGTGAACTGCATCAATTTTCAGAACTGGTAACACAATATCTTTGAACATACCTTGATTAGATGCAATCAAAAATTTTGCAAAACATTTCAAATGTAGATAACATGTATTGATAATATTATCTCATCATATCTAACCACATACCACTTCCGCATGCTCTTTAGTGTTAAAAGATCCGTTGTTTGTACACTCAAAGACGGTTTTCGACTATTGTTTTGTTTCGGCTGATTTCTACCAAAAGTAGGTACTATTGTGATTTTATAATCCATATATTAAGGCCACACTTTTTTATTTTTATGGATGACATCCTCTGAGTACCCCAAAATCGGTGCGAGAGGGCGAAAAAAAAAAAAAAACAGTCCAAAAAAAAAAAAACTGCTTAAGTAAAGGAATGCTGTCAGTACACAGCTGGAAACACAAATTTAACCACAGAAACACGTATCAAACTAACAATATGTCTTTATCCATGCTCTCAAAATATTAAAGCATTGTGAATACTTCGTAGAAAGGTAAAAAAAGTCATGAATTGATATACTTCATATTACCAAATCTATTTAAGGTTATTTCATGCATTCATTTGTTATAGCAATCAATAAAACAAATATCAATCAAACAGTGTGTCTTTATTTGTATTCTCAGAATATTAAAACATTTTGAACACTTCACAGAAATGTTTAAAAAATGATGCAAAGATATGCTTAATACTACCAAATCTATTAAAGTTCATTTCAGACGATGCCATTTTGTCAACTTCAACTCACACGAAGCAGCTAAAGTGTCAGGTGGCCTGTCCGACCTTCAGCCCACCAAATACCTCGACGCCCTTGTCGACCCTTTTTTCGCTACAGAAAACCTGGTATTAATGTGCTGCTTTATACAGAATGTCACAGAAATGTTTCGGCCGCCGCCAGCCTTTCGCACAATTGTAAAAAGGTGATATCTCCATGCCCAATATCAATGGCATACCAATCCAAAACGATGGCGCCCGTTCTCTTGATGACTTTTATTGTTGTGTAATTTGAAAGTAATCCTAGAGATGAATTTGACAGCAAAGTGGCCGCATTTCCACGTGGCGAAAATACGCATGCGCAGAAAGCTCATTTCCTTGCAAATTCAATAACAACGTTTGCGTCAACCGACTTCGTTGGGGGCTGGGTGGGGGGGCTTTTTTTTTTTTTTTTTTTTTGAGAACGGGCGAAAATCCGTGCGCGCGCAGGATGTCATCCATAAAATTAAAAAAGTGTGGCCTAAAGAGAATTATAAATTAATTCATTTAGTTATCCTGGTGTTTTTTGTATATATTTTCAACTAGTATAAATATCAGCAAAATATGATGTGAAACTGTCTGAAGAATAAATTAGTGTTTACAGTGTAGTTAAAAACTGGTTGCTATAAAATTAACTTTTTTACTTTCATGTGTAACTCGTGTAGATTTAAGGACAGTCTGGCGATTTCTTGCATGAAAGTATGGCACATTTCACACCGATATTGTAAACGTTTTGAATATATAATATAGTAGCGACCATGACGACCATTGTGTCTATTTATTTGAGCCTTGGCAGTGACACAAGAGGCTACTGAAATTGAAAGTGAAACTTAACTAGAAGTACTTGTAGTATAGTAGGGAAAAGTGGTGCACAGTTGTGTACAAATTTTTGTTATTGAGCAATACTAAAGGGCATTCTATTCTTTTTCAATAAAGATAAAAATTGCTCCTGAAATTAAAATTCTATTTTCACATTTATTTT
This sequence comes from Lingula anatina, assembly GCF_001039355.2. The sequence goes on from NW_019775780.1 coordinate 695,754, forward strand.
TGAAGAAATCGGTTTTATTTTAGTGCTGTTCATTTGCCAGACTGAAATCGACTAATTAATTTTGCCTCATCGAAATATTAACAGAGCTTATGTATAATACATTTGATGTGAGTGATAATGTAACTGCAACATGAGCCTCCCAGTTGCAGAGGCTTCATTAACCACTAATAATATTACTTGTATAAGATGTCTACAGTGCATACGCTTACATCCAAATGTGGTGTAACATTTAAAATCATCTTGTTACTGCATTTGGCATGCAGTGTATAGTGCAAATGTTAAGTTAATTGTTTCAGTTTCCTACTGTGTTCGTATGAAAGGTATTTTTTTTTGTAAAGAGTAACATCTACAGGTATTTCTCTACAGCAACTGTACTGTAGTCAAAGATACTACTACATGTTTGAAGATATATGCAATTTATAAATAATTATCTGGATTAGTTAAATGTCACAGGAGATTTATTTTGCCTTGCTCTTTGCAGTATGTTTTCTCTTTAAAATTAGCAGTCATAATCAAGATAAAATTAACATTTTGCTCATTTCAGACTCTTAGATAATGTCAACTGTTAGAAGAGATTTTGGTTCATTTCATTCCTCCAATGTACAAGAACTTTTGGAACTAAAAGATGTAGGTGAACCTTAACTGTGTAAAATTATAGGAAATAAAGGAGCAAAAATGTGAGTCATTGGTCTGATAAATGTCTAGGTTGGCCATAAGCTAACGGTATGAAAAATTTCAGCTTGCATTTTATAATTATTATATGAAACGAGATAAAGGGTTCACCATGCAGAAAATTGACTTAATATTGTAAAATCAATGGACATAATCCAAGATATCCAGCAGTCTTACAAAGTAGCATAACATCAAGTGAGATCTCATGTTTTTAAAATCTGAAAATTTGTCTTTTTAAGGATGATTATCAACTGCCACCATTACCTGTACAAGGACCAAATTTCTTGGACATCAAACCTGACTTGCATTTTGGCAAGTCAATAAAAAATAAATATTTCATTTTGGAAGAGGTAATGAAACTACTGTGAATAAATAAATGGTATTATTATTATTTTGAAAAACTAGACAGATACTGTAGATAACAGGCCTGTAGCCAGGGGGCAGGGGGTAGAAAGAACTGCCCATTTTGTCAGGAAAAGGTATATTCTGGATGAAATTTGATCTAGGAACACAAAGGTTTCGTTGTAATAGGTCCACTTTTTCGGAAAAAGAACCCCCCTTTTGAATTTGCTGGCTACAGGCCTGGACAAAAGTAATTTATTTTCAGTTTGGAGTATGTATTCAATGTGTACTGTATGTGCTTATAAATGATGGTTATGGGTTATGGTGTTTTGTTTTAAAAATGCATTAGAAAGTTTATGAAAGAATAACAATGTGAAACAAAATTTAATTATTTGTTGCTAGGAATGCACTTTCCTGAATCATGGAGCCTTTGGTGCCACACTGAAAGATGCACTGTTAGTAGCACAGGTAACTGAAGAATATATTTTTTGTTTCATTATACAGAAAAAAATAAATAGATGTAAATACAAATTGTTTTTTCAAGAATAATTTTGTTTTCCACTAGTTTCTCAGAGGTCAATTATATTTGTTCTAGAAATGGCAAATGTACACAGAAAAGCAACCTCTGAGATTTTTTGATCGAGAGCTCTTGCCTTTGCTGGTATATGTAACAAGAAGATTGGCTAAATTTGTAGGTATGTAGTCTACCAAGAGTGGAGAAAAATTTTTACTCCTGCCACGTGCATTAGCTGTAGCTTATAGTTTTTGCCTTGCATAGCCTATAAAATTATTTTTTGGTTAATATAAGTATAATGACACTATCTTTTACAGGAAAATGCATCTTTGCATTAATTAAATTGTACATGTCATTGGCATTTATTTATCTGAGTGGCGTGAATAATTTGAAAATTTGCATAAATGTCCTTAAAAATGTGTCACTTACTGTCCCACAGGTTGTGACCCTAGGGACCTCCTACTGGTGCAGAATGCCACTACAGGCATTAACTGTGTTATAAAAAATTTGGGCCTTGGTCCTGGGGATGTGATATTCTCACTGAGTGTAACTTATGGTAATTTTGAATTAAAAACTCATCAGTTGAATCAAACGATAATTTCACCTCTGACTTGACATCAAGAGTGCATTCTAATGCTTTCACTTTGATATTTTAGTTTTCATTTTTTGAAATCATTATTTTTTAGATTTCTTTTGATATCTGAAGATTATCTTTTTACAATTCCCTGGTAACAACATGCTTTGTAGGGACTTTAAAGATGTTCTCAACTTGACAAAATATATGTGTATCTGTACTTCTTTTCATTATAGGTGCAGTTAAGAAACTGTTGAAACATATTTGTGCAGAAACTGGAAGTATTTTACAAGAGGAAACAGTGCAATTTCCCATTACAAGCAGGGACCAGGTGATTAAGGATATTTTTCTGCTTTCATTTTATTGTTGAAATATAGAGTTAATTTGTAATGAGCTAAAAAATAAATCATTGAAATCATTCTTAAAAGAAAACTTGAATATTCTATGGCCTTCAAAAGTATTAATTTGAAGAATAAAGTGAATTTTGTAAAATCTATAACCAGTAGTTCAGTTTTAATTTATTCAGTCATTTTTGTATTTCACAGCTTATTTCGCTTGTTGAAAGCACACTCAGGCCAGAAGTGACTAAACTGGCAGTATTTGATCACATTCCAAGTAACATTCCATTCATAATGCCTATTCAAGAAATTATTGCTATCTGTCATAAGAGGTGAGTTTATCAAACTTTGAATTACAAAATGTGAATATAGGATGTCTTGCATTGCAACATTAAAAGACAATGTTACTTGACAAGTTATGTCCAGTTTTTCTCAAAAAAGCATTATTTTTCAGTGCTACTCTTTCTATCAACTTTATTATTTCTATGTCTGTCCATTTGACAGCCCTGCTAGTTTGGCATTATTTTTCAATGGATTTGAACCCTAAATTTCAGTCTTAGAAAAAATGCGTAAAAAGAAACTGAAATTGAAACCTTCTGAAATATCAGAGCATACAGCTATCAGTTTCTCTTATACTATGGTCACAAGAGACAATAGCCAAATTAAGATGTTTAAACTATAATTTTATTTTTATCTTACCTTCCCTTACAATTACCCTTGTAGTTATGCTCGCTTATATCTCAGTAAATTACTTCATGTCTTACTATAGAGGGGTTCCAGTACTGGTTGATGGAGCACATGCTTTGGGTAGTCTGCCATTGGACATAGCATCTCTTAAACCCGACTACTACATCTCTAATGCACACAAATGGTTCTGCTGTCCTAAGGGATGTGCATTTTTGTATGTAAAAAGGGAGCTTCAGTCTGTGATAAGGCCTTTAGTTATTTCCCATGGATTTGGCTCAGGATTCAATTCAGAATTCATATGGTCAGGTAAACCCCACAACCAGTTTGATCCATTTAATCTGTTGTTATTAATGATAACTAATATAAACAGAAGAGAAAAGTTTATTTCACTTCTTATCTTGTCTTCATAAGATAAAAATATCCTCTTTTTTAATTAAAGGTTTTAATACGATACGTTTAAAGTATGGGAATTATTCAGTATTCTGTATGTAAGTCTGTAAAGTGTAATACATTTTTACAATAGGTCTTAAAGACTACAGTCCATTCTTATCAATGCCCACAGTTATCGATTTCTGGGAGACTGTTGGTCCAGACACTATGAGGAAATATATGTATCAGCTGTGTCATCAAGCAGGTATTTTATATTCTCTTGAGGTAAAATAGCAATTGCGAAGTTATGTAAGATGGTCCATCAACATGCTACAAAAGAAATGCTATGCTTATAACATTACCAGTATATGAATGGGGTTACATGTATTTCTTTATTATACCAGTATTTTCTCTTTTTTTTTGTTTTTTGCAATGTCAAACATACTGTACTTTTTCTGTCATATTTTTGGGTAATATATGTGCTTTATATTTTCTTGTAGAAACTCATATTTTAATTTTCAGCTGAACATTTGGTACATGTTTGGAACACAGACTTGATAGCACCAGCTGATATGTTTGGTAACATTTGTTGGACTGTTCCATTACAGCACAGCATAATATTAGAATTTGTATTTGTTTATTGCATTTCATTTTGTTCAAGATTCTTATATAAAAAGAAGTTATTTTGTTAGAATTTTCACAATACAATCAGGAATCAGTATATTTTCATCATCTGGAAAGAGACATTGTTCATGATAGTGACAGAAATCTCCATGCTGTACGTTTACTATACAGTTACTCATTTTACTGATGACTCAGGCCCGTAGCCAGGGGGGAGGGTTCGGGGGGTTCGAAAGAACCGCCCCTTTTGTCAGGAAAAGGTCCATTTTGGGTAAAATTTGATCTAGGTATACATACGTTTCATTGTAAAAGGTCCACTTTTTCAAAAAAAAAAAAAACAAAAAAAAAAGAACCCCCCCCTTTTGAATTTGCTGGCTACGGGCCTGTGACTGTTATCACAGTTCACTTGTACACACACAGCTGAGTTGTCATTTTTAATAATCAGTTTACAACTATATTAATCAAATATATGGATACTGTAAAATATTCCCTTTGTAGGTTCAATGTCGTTGGTAAGGCTTCCGGACACGCTGTACAACTCTAGCAGCCCTGCCACCTATCAGCAAGCAGAGGTTATTCAAAATAAATTATATTACAAATTTAATATTGAGGTGGGTGCAAGTTGTGTTTTTCATACACTCAATTTTTTTGTTCAAAATCTACAATCCAAATATGATATACATCTTGGTTTTAATTTTTCTAAGAATGAAAGCAACATTTTGTTTTCTAATTTAACTTGTTTGGTTTGGATGGCATTGTACTTTGGATCATTAGCTATTTCTATAATATCTATATCACTTTTTGGAATATTATATTGCTTTAGAACATCTTTAGCCTTTTTGCAATAGGGACAAAATGTTTTAGAATACACCACAACTTACTAAGTAGGTAAGTAAGTTTATTAAGACATGCATGACAACCAAAAGGTTGAAGTTATACATAAAATGGAGTAAGAATAAAATTTACAAATTAAAATATTGATATATAATATAGGATATGCAAATAGAACTTAATGAGATTAAAAAAAAATAAATAAATAAAATAAATAAATAAAATAATTTTTTTTTGCACAGGCATCTGAAAGTTAGTGTAAAAGAGGATGGAGTAATGAAAATTAAATACAATAAAGGCCAAAATGAGTTTCAAAAGTAAAACTCAGACCACTAATGGTTAAATAAAGAGAAAGGAATAAAAGTGTTTTTAAAATGTTCCGTTCTAATTTTTGGTATGTTAAACTTTGACAGGCTATTTCTTAAGGGGCCCACACACGGTGAGCATTTGGCGCACGCCACTTGCGCTGCGCCGTTTTCTCATCGTGTGCGGGGTATTTTGGTGAGATTTTTGCCTCACGCGCGGCTGAGCAAAATTTCTCATGTGTTTGATTTTTTGGGTCTCTTGAGGCAAATGTCTCAGCGTGTGCGGGGTGCAAGCGCCGATTGCTCACGCCATGCTAACAATGCGCATGTGCCAGTAGCCGGAAACAAACAAAAATGGCAGCCCCCAGCGAAGTCAACAAAAACGTACACAGTTATAGTTAGTCTGATTGATTAACGTGGTCATCATTATCCATTACTATCAGAAAAAACAACAATATGTAATGTTTCCTTAATCACATGATCCCACAGTTCGCGGTGCGTCCGATAGGGGCAGGCCAGGAGGCATCTCTGCTGAGCAAAGAGCGCATCGTTTGCGGGGAGTTGAGGAGCGCGAGCATGTGGCGCAGCGCAAATGGCGCGCGCCGAATGCTCACCGTGTGCGGGCCCCTTTAGTCTCCTGTGTGGATTTCAGGTTAAAAGGTAGTTCAGTTTGTCTGTCATTTTGTATTTTTGCAAAAAATGATTTGCAGAGTTCAAATCTGCACTCTTTTAATGTAGTATTTTTTGCTTGGGCTAGAGCATCAACAAGAAAACTTTCTTGCTGCCAATCTTAGTCTTTATCTGATCTGTAATATTAGGCTTGTTTACAATAAAAAACTTAGATATCCATGTGAATTAAGATTTATAACTTGCTTTGAATTTTTTCAGGTGCCTATTAAGGCAGTAGAAGGCATTCTGTATGTCAGGATCTCATCCCATATATACAATACAATTGACGAGTACAAGTACTTGGGAGATGCTGTACTGAAATTGTCAGAAGACTGAAACTACCAGTGCCAGAGTTGATAAAAAGATATTTGTGCAACAGTTATCACATTTCATTTCTGGTAAATTTAAACATGGGCACATAACACTTTAAAAAGAAACTATGACAACATTTCTGTGGAGGTGTGCACCATCAAGTTTTTAATGGTGTACCAGATTGTTGGACAAACCGGTCACCACAGAACAAATACACCATGGACATAATGTCAGGTGCTGCCCCAATGAACAATTAAGTGAACTACCAGTCTGCTGTACCCTAGGTTCTAGATTCCGGTATTGTCAGCTCGATCTTGATTTCATATATAACCCATATCAACAATACTAAAAGCGACTCCATCACAAGGTATATATATTTAACAAGCTAGCTTTTACGTACGTTGCTCTGACACTCAGGGTAGTCTGCTGTTATGTACGTGAGAAATGACAAATGTCAAATAGAGGTCAAGTTTTTTCTTTTGTTGGTTTGTAGTTTTAAAAAACCATTACACCAAAAATTTTCGATGGATTTTGATTTAAGGTTAGGATAGGCCAGAAATAGGCCAATTTAGAATATATTACATTATGGTGGTGATCAACAAAGTAAAATAATGAAAGTTGTGTGTAAATTTGCTTACTCTTTTTTTTTTATTTTTTTTTTTCAGTTCAGACATTTAACATTGAAAGCTAATTTCCAATGTAGCTATTGACATTTAAAAAACGATATTTGATTGGCAGATGCTGGATTTTAGGCCCATCAAGTGCATTTTGTACATGACCTTTACACTCAATAACTCAAGGAATTATTAATAAAATATTTAAAAATGAAAAAAAAAGTTTTTTTGGTGATTTTTGACCATGAAGGTCTCAAAACTATTGGGATTGTTCCTTCTAGTCAAATACACGATTTTGCCCTTCAACAAATTTTACTACAAAACCAGTATAAAGAACAATTTTATTTCAAAGATGTACAGTTGGTTATATCAATTACAATAAATTCAAGTGCAAAGAAACATACTGGAGAAATACAATATGTCAAAATGTTTTGAAATTGTAAACGATAAACCATAATGTGTGAAAAGTTACTACCAAATGCAGATGTGATCCTAACATAGTGGCTCTACCATTTTGACATAACTTTTGAAACCAAGATATGCAAAGAGAAACTTGCATTTTTATAAAAAAAGATTTTAACTAAGATTGCTTATCAATACATTGCAGCAAAAAAGTGAAGGTTTTTGCTCCTGTCCAAAAGTATCGAGTCAAAATCAACTATAAGTGACCATTATCATTCCAAGTTTTCAGAGCTTTCTTTTTTCAACTTTCCCGTGCGAATAAGAAACTCTTCCATTTCTATTTCATTTTTTTCAATTTGCCTAGAAGCTTGATATTGTTTCAATGCTGTAATGCCAGAGAAAACTCCAACAACACCTGCTAAACCACCCAAAACTATAAAGAACGAGCGCATACTGTTGCTTGATGATGCTATTATTTAGTGTTCTTTTCTAAATCGGTATTAATTTCACTGTTTTTCTGTTTGGGTTCACCTCCTTGAGAAGCTTGAGACTTTTCCAGTTCTTGTTGAGCTACAATTCTTTGTATTTCAAAGTACATGGGTTGCCAAGTATAAATAGCACTACCCACAGCCAAAGTCAAAATTACAACAAGATCTCTTTTTGGCATCCGTTGTAATTTTCTCAGAAACCTCTGCATATCTTATACTGTAAAAGAAGGGCGGAAAAAAGCAATATATTAATTCATTTAAAGGTGTGTATGTCTGTGAATTTCAAACTTTTATCCCTATGTGTTTAAAATCACATTAAATCCATTGGTGGTATCTAGTGATCACTGTCTGTGCCCTGAATACCCTGCGGCGTAATTAACTAGCAGCGCGAGCGAGTCGTTTCCAAAGCTGTAATTAATTCTCGGCTGCACTCGGAGGAGATTCTGACGCCTGGACGTATGCGCAGTATATCTCTAAACTGTGGAGTTATGGGCGGCCAAAAGGGCAAAAAATCCTGTCGTCGATTCAGTTATGTTTCGTCGATTCACTGCCTTCCCATCGATTCAGTTTCAAGTTTAAACGATCCTGTCATAAATTCAACATCTACTTTCGTCAATTCAACTGTCAAACATTTCTCATCTATGGTGTATTAAAACCAATGGCGTCACTATTTTCGTCGATCGTGTAACTATTCTCGTTGATCGTCTAATCTCGTCGATCGTCCAACTAATCTCGTCGATCGTGTAACTATTCTCATCGATCGTCTAATCTCGTCGATCGTGTAACTATTCTCATCGATCGTCTATTCTCGTCGATCGTCTCATCGATCGATCGCCAGAGGGCGCTGCGGTAGCACATTGGCCTATCACATGACTATCAAAATGGCAGACAACAAAATGATTGCTAGTGAAATAAGAACATTTTCTCAACAATTTCAATTTTAGTTGTTAATAATTAAAAGACATTCGGTTGTAGGGACATTATTTTCTAGTTGTGCTTAACTCTGACCATGGCTGGCCGAGTTAAAAATTACCGCGTGATTGACAGACAGAAGCACGTGTTGCTACCGCAGCGCCCTCTGGCGATCGATCGATGAGACGATCGATGAGAATAGTTACACGATCGACGAGATTAGACGATCGACGAGAATAGTTACACGATCGACGAAAACAGTTTGACGATCGACGAGATTAGTTACACGATCGACGAAAATAGTGACAGCATTGGTTTTAATACACCATAGATGAGAAATGTTTGACAATTGAATTGACGAAAGTAGATGTTGAATTTATGACAGGATCGTTTAAACTTGAAACTGAATCGATGGGAAGGCAGTGAATCGACGAAACATAACTGAATCGACGACA
>NW_019775780.1:705436-748401 GCF_001039355.2 Lingula anatina
CTATTCTCGTCGATCGTCTCATCGATCGATCGCCAGAGGGCGCTGCGGTAGCACATTGGCCTATCACATGACTATCAAAATGGCAGACAACAAAATGATTGCTAGTGAAATAAGAACATTTTCTCAACAATTTCAATTTTAGTTGTTAATAATTAAAAGATATTCGGTTGTAGGGACATTATTTTCTAGTTGTGCTTAACTCTGACCATGGCTGGCCGAGTTAAAAATTACCGCGTGATTGACAGACAGAAGCACGTGTTGCTACCGCAGCGCCCTCTGGCGATCGATCGATGAGACGATCGATGAGAATAGTTACACGATCGACGAGATTAGACGATCGACGAGAATAGTTACACGATCGACGAAAACAGTTTGACGATCGACGAGATTAGTTACACGATCGACGAAAATAGTGACAGCATTGGTTTTAATACACCATAGATGAGAAATGTTTGACAATTGAATTGACGAAAGTAGATGTTGAATTTATGCCAGGATCGTTTAAACTTGAAACTGAATCGATGGGAAGGCAGTGAATCGACGAAACATAACTGAATCGACGACATGAATTTTTGCCCTTTTGGCCGCCCATATGGAGTTCATCAGTTTGCATTCATATCTGTCGTGTGTATATGGTCCTCATCTATTTCCTTTTGTTGTTGCACAAGTTCGACAAACATTTTTCAAAGCAACCGCGGCCGCCATTTTCGTTCTCTCCAACTTATTACTGCGCATGCGTCCAGGTGTCAGAATCTCCTCCGAGCGCAACCAAGATCTAATTACAGCTTTGGAAGTAATTAGCTCGATCTGCTAGTTAATTACGCAGCATGGTATTCAGGGCACAGACCGTGATCACTAGATACCGCCAATGGATTTTTGGAATTTGGATTTTTCATGTGAACGGTGCCTAAGCTACTTTGCTCTACATGCTTGCTTTACATGCAAACAAAGCCTGTGCAGTGGGGCGTTTTACCAATGTAAATAGGGTGGAAGGATCGACATTTAAAAAATTTAATCTATACATACGCAATAAAAATTTCCAAACATGTTAGTCACTTTAAAAAATGCAAAAAAAAAAAAATAATAATAATAATAAAAAATAATAATAAATAAACAAATAAATATATATTCATGCACTTATTGCTCACAATGTTTTATTTGATTTTTTTTTTACTTACATGCAAGTAGAATACATGATCATCAACCATAGACTTGCCCTTCAAGAAATCGACGGGAAATAGCACATTTTCAAATTGAATGGACGCTATATAAAAAGTATATAAGCTCAAGCTCTCAAATTTCACACATAGGTGCGACATCATGTAAAGAATAAGTGTTGCAAATTTCATTAAAATAGTTTGTGTAGATTTTGAGATAGAACGCTCTGAATGTGCTGCAAACAATAATGCTTACGCCTTCAAGATCTCGACGAAAACCGGAAGTGCATCGTGACATCATTCCATGGTGTTTGGGAAGTTGCTGATTTTCTGGTGAGAAGGACTTTGTTTTTTATCAAAAAATTAAGTAAATGACTTTGCAAACCCCACGTATTGTTTTTTTCAAGTGAAAAAAGCTATTTAAGACTACGTTGTGTTTTTTCAATTCGATTGATATTTCAGTGTTGTCTCATGTTTTCATATCATTTCAAGAAAGTGCAAACGCTTCACGAATTCGGCTTTTAATACTGTTTGGAGTGTGTGAAGCATCATATATGCTTGTTGAAAGGGTATTCGAAATTAAACTTTTAAAGTAAAGGTACTGAGAATGAACTCAAGACCCACAAATAGTGTCTGGTCATAATGGGATTTTACTTCTCTCAAAGACCACATGTTTGCACTACAATCATACAAAATAGGCCTAATTAAGTATACTGCCCCATTTTGATCAAAACGGAGAAAAGAATACACACATGTTATCATTTCCAAGAAAACAATGTGACAGAAAAACAAACAATCACAGATGACAGACATGAATCATCTAGCAAATGAAGGGGCACAAATTTATGTACATTACTATATCTGTAATATTAATCTTCCTAACCAAACATGTACTGCAATGATAACTCTGTTCAACACATGGAATAACTTCACACAGATCTTATTAAAACATTATGATTTGGAAAACAAATCTGCAATAAACAAATAAACAAACACAGACTACGGGAGTCCCTTTTCTTCAGTAACGACCACAGCTCGGCAGACAGATCAAGGGACACAAAAATTATTTACATTAGGCCCTACATTATAAATGGCTCTTAGAAGTAATTCTTATTGGTGCTATGAACACAATTAATAACAAGTATATGTGTGTTTGTTTCGTGTACATATGTCTGTTTAAAACTTTTGTGGTAATAATAATAATGATAAACAATGAACGTTAAAAAGAACTCAACCAATATTTCTCTTTTATTCGGATAACTGCCAGCAGTTATAACACAGAAAAACGTCCAAAAATGTGGGGATTTTAGCGCAAGAGAGTTGTTCTTGTACATATAAACTCATATACCTCCTCCACCAACTCAGTTGTGCTACTGCTTGGTGGCTCCAAACCATTACACATGCTGCAGATCGGTGCCGTCCGATAGGGTGTACTTGGCGCCTCGGTTCCTTCCCGTGGTTCTTCAAGGAAGAAATTTCCCTCTGCTACGATGCCTTCTTTCTTTGCCTTCTTTTCATCTGCTTTCTTTCTTATCTCTTCTTCTCTTTCTCCTGCATCCTTAATTATTTTCTACGTTTCACCTCCAAGGCCTTCTGTGCCTTTCGATCTCGTACCTCAGCCTTCTTCCTCTACCTCTCTTCGCCTGCTCTTTTCTTCTCCTCCTCCATTCTTCACTTAACAGCATCTTCCTTTTTCTTCTGCTTTTCTTCAACAATCCTTTGGCTTTCTTCCTCTCTTCTTCTTTTTTCTGCCATCAATTCGTCCGACGTCAGATCTTCTATAATCTGTTGCAAATCTTCTTTTTCTCAAGGGCGCCCCTTCTGCTGGTACAATCAGCACTTTCGTGATGGCTGGAGACACTCTGCCCATCTCCACCATTGGGTGTTGCTCAACCTTGCATATGTGACCACAGTAACAGACAGGTGTCTTGTCAGTAGAGTCTGTTTGCGTCATCGAGTCTGTCTTGTCTGTCAGCTGTCCATTGTCATCGTAATATGTCTGAGTGGTTTGGTCTTTTCTCTCTTCGTCATCACTGCTGCACTCCAATATGAGGCTGTACACGTCTCCATTTGTCTTTGTCTTCTTGCATATGTGACCACAGTAACAGACAGGTGTTGTGTCAGTAGAGTCTGTTTGCGTCATCGAGTCCGTCTTGTCTGTCGGCTGTCCATTGTCATCGTAATATGTCTGAGTGGTTTGGTCTTTTCTCTCTTCGTCGTCACCGCTGCACTCCAATATGAGGCTGCACACATCTCCACTTGTCTTTGTCTTCTTAGGTGCTCTGTTATTTTCTATGAATTTGTCAGCCTTTATTGCCTGTGGGTTGAATGGATATACCCCTGTCATTTTGAAAGATGCTGCTACTTTTACTGGTGTGAGTGCTCTCCTTCGTGCAGATTTAAAAATTGCTGGAAAAGTTGCTTTAGTGATAAGAAGGTTTTTCTGTAAAAGACTGGCAGATTTTGCAATTTTTCTATACTCCAATTTTAGGTCTTTAAAAATTTGATCCAGGGGTTGTAAAAAATGAGAAGTGTAGGCTGAGTTATTAAATAAAATGATGTCGTTTTCCTTAGCACTGTCAATAAGACCTTTGGAAGCATGAGCTGTTAGGTTGTGTTGAAACAGTATCAGGGGCCTGGCAGAGGGGGCGTGTTTCAAGAAAATTTTGACAAACCATTGCAAATACATGTTAGAGTCTATGTACCCCGACTCAGAGGAGCCATAAAGGGCGTCCTCCGGCCCTTGCTGTGTGGCTTCTGGTGCTGGGGGACAGCCCTCGAATATAATCATCGGTGGCAGCAGCTGGCCAGCAGCACTACCACACTCCACGACCGTAACGTGGTTGGCATTTGTTACCTCCCTCTCACATGGGAACTGCTTTCCCTTCTTTGCGACAACTTTCACACTTGCTTTAGATTGAAAATATGTCTCATCTGCATTGTAGATTTCACTCGGACCGGTAATATTGTGCAGTGCGAGGGTTTCTTTTAATAAATCAAAATGCGATTCTGCAATCCAAGGCTGTGCCATGACGGCTCTGCCTCTGAAAAATAATTTTCTTGAACGGTTAGAGCACAGCAATTTTGCCTTTATGTACCTTTAACACAATTTCTTTGTTAAATGGAGGAAAAAAGCCCACACTCATATGTGAACATTTTAGGTAGTAATAAATTGAATTTGCAATGAATTATTTATTATAATTATTACAATCATTACAATAATTATTACAATCATTATTATTTTCAGTCACGGGCACACCTATTGATTAATCCCGGCTTTCTTAGAGAGAGCTTGGGGTGCCTTTGTCTTAGGCGCCACCACCATCCATCCGACGCAAGAAACTTGACAGTTGGGTCCCTTTCTTTCATAATTGCTTTGGCAAAGTGCCCCATCAGGTCTCTTGTCAGAGGAAACCCCCAGTCTGCCATAAGCATGGCATAGGCTATGAGGGTCTCCTCGTCGTCTGGGGTCATTATAGTATTTTTCTTAGGTGTACCCTTCAGTCTTCCTTTTGTGATAGATAAAAAGAGACAGAGAAATGAAGTGAAACAGAATAAATCTTGAAAGCAAGACAGGAAAGAGAATTTGGCCAAAGCAAGAATTAAACAACAAATACTCATAAAAACTTAAAAAAGAAAACTTTTTTTATTTACAAAATAATTTACGAAGTTTTATTAAGTTTTTCTTTGTTTTTATTATTATTAATACCAACAAAAATGCAACTCATACCGTCATTACCAGCATATGCTCATGAATATTGTTCACCGATTCATTACTTTTATAGCCACTACACGTATATTCTAAGCTTCGGTACCTGACACATGGTCACCAATTGTTGTTACTGGCACACCAAAAGCGCATGACGCTTCAGTCAACGTGTACGTGCCTTCTTGCACAGACAGAACAGCTGCATCTAATTGTTCTAAGTTATATTTCCATGGCATTCTGAAAACTGATTTGACATTTTTGGGTGTAATTAATGGTGTTTTAAAATGTAAACACAGATGATTTGAGCTTTTGAGACAAACAAACAGAATTAAGCTACATCCTTTGCTAAAGTTGGATATTCTAAAGGATGTTTTTTAAATTTAACTCCAAGATCAGTTACGTAACCTGTCTTGTAACATTACTATTGTAAAGGTCTCTAGCGGCAGTTCACCAAACTACTACAACTGTACGTGTATGTATGTTGCCACACATTTTATTGACTCAAACAAGAAAATAATCCTAACTACAATTGATTGGGACGATTACAAAAACAAAGGACATCATTTGGATACTTAAGATGCCTTTTTTCAAGGTTGGTGTTCATCACTAAGTTTGAAGCAATGTGTTCAAAAGCTATGTACATTGTACCTGTAATACTATGTCGGTACTACAGAGGTTATAAACATCCAGAGTATAGAGAATTACGGCAGGGATAACATGTGGAAAACATCAATCAGCCAGTAATGTTTCTAGCAAAGGACACGCATGGATTTTAAAAATCTAGATTATATAAAGCAGATGAATGTGGCATTTTTCTACTTCATTTGAACTTGCAAAGTTTCACCGGCGACAATAAATAATGAGAAACTAAATTTGAGATACTCATACGAAGGATGAGCAAATAATAGGCATCGACAAGAGCATTAAAGTACAGAAAATTACGTAAGTAAAAAATATTTCTGTTCAATTTACATCTCCTACAACATGTTTAAGGTCGTTGTCAACGCTTTTTGTAATATACACAAAAGTTGAAATGTTGCGTTCGATACTTTGTATCAGACGCTACAACTTACTTGACAACGCAGGAAGTTTACGCAAAGCATGCCGGGAAAAAATAGCGAAAAAAAAGCACGTACTTCCGGTTTTTGTCGATTTCTTGAAGGCGTCGATTTCTTGAAGGGCGAGTCTAGGCATGTTCCTGATATGCTGTGATACAACAGAAAAGTTTTAAAAAAATATGTATAACTCTGATACTGGAAATTACATTAGCAACTGACCGACATAGTGGTCTCAACTTGAGACCTTTCACTAGGTAATGACCCAGATGGACTAGTCACCCCATTTGTTGACATATGGCTAGAAATAGTCTCCAGGGTCCAGTCCCATTTGTATGAGAAGTAAAACCTGAGGCCTCCTTTCTTGTTGACCGGTAGCATTGAGACTGCAGGGATGACGCATGGGGAGGCCTGAAAGAGGCGGAGAGACCATTACAGGATTAAGTGGTCTTCCTTTCATGTAGGTCTGCCATATTTAGGCCGTGGACCAGCTGGCACTCGGCTCCTCTCATTTTGAATGGCCCCAAATATATGCTTGTTGTGCAAAGCTTTCCATACAAAGGTTGGGACGAGGCACTTGAGACTATGCCCAGTCCTTTATCAACAAAACAGGTGACCAGTCCATCTAGGTTATTACCTAGTGATACGTGCAGGTCTCAGGTTGAGATGACAGCATTGGTTAGTTGCCAATTTAAGTTTCTGTGTAAGACTTATACATATTTCTCTTTCTAAATCTACTGGATCACATTCACCCATCAGAAAAGTTTCTTCTTATTAGAACTAGATAAGTGAATTATAATTTAGACTCTAAACTTGAATCTACATGGAAAATAATCTCAAAGTAATGTTACCAAATTATTATACCTCGAGAGTTTTAAGCATCTGTCGTAGCCTGATTTATTCTCTTCTGTTTTGGTCTACGTGTCAAGTCTGCCCATTTATTTTTCACATAACCAGGGCCAAACATAAGGATTGTGGCTCCAAGGATAAGATTGAAACAGAAGTAAAGAGGATGTCTGATTCTCTCTCTGGGACCGAGAGGGACTCGAGCCATTCGTAATCTGCAATAAACAATACACAAGTTTAATTTCAAAAATACAGCGAAGTAAATGTTTCTTTTCTGACAACTTCTTAGCAGAGTAGATATAACCAAGAATTTTAACACGCGTAATGATATCCTAAAAAGGAAAAAAAATGTAAGATTTAAGACAAATGCTAGTACATGTTGGGATGTGTTTATGTCCTTTATGTATGAGAAAGATGAGCTCGGAAGAGCTGTTTGGGATGTGATATCCTGGTGTTTCCCTATGTAAAGCCTTAGTCACAACTGGACGTAAGGGCCGTTTGCTTCCAAATTTTCCGCAGGATCTCAGAATCTTTAAAAAATTCAAGTTTGCAGACAGCCTGTAAGCAGGCAGGAAGGATATTAGACATGTCCAAAAGATTCTACAAATAATTTGCAAACAGTGAGGCTGCAAGTATAACCTGCTCCTCTCGCAAGGAATTAGGAAGGAGTTTGCAAGTAACACATGCAATTTTAAAGGTACTGAGAAGATAAACCATGATCTATGACGCATGTCGCAAGCAATGAAGGAGCAAGTGCCCTTTGCGTGTTGAGTACAGCTTATGCCTTCACAACTTAAAAAAATCGCACGCACTGCAAGAATACTTCACACAGTTTGAGTCACACCCATGCCAGTAATATAAAACAAAGGCATGTTCACATTGCACACTCTCATTTCACTAGTGGTGGTGGATTGTACACCATGTATTTATAATATTGAGAAATTCAATCTTTGATATGCCTCCAAAAAGAAGGGGTAAGAAAGGTAAACTACATTTACAAAGGAAGGAAGGAGGAAGAAAGAAGGGGAGAAGAGGAGGCCAGTGTGGAGAGGCCGGCAGAGGCAGAAGATGAAGATACAGAAAGAGTAGGTCTTCAAGATTCAGACTCGACCAGCACTTCCACTGGGAAGAGAAACCAACAGCAGACATACAGCTTCAGGGCTAAGGAAGAAGAGAAGCTGGTTGAATTTTTCTCCACCTATGACTGCTTCTACAAGGCATCCCAACAATATAGCAATGTATCATACAAGAAGAAGCTTCTGGAAGGTATAGCCAGTCAACTTGACACAGAATGTGAGTATAAATTTTTATACCAATTTTTATCATTTTTTCATGCTACATTTTTCCTGCATTTTTTTAATCTGCTTATATATGTGGGATAATTTTGTTGATACTGACATTTGCCTTAAGTATGCTGACTTCAGATGACAAGATTAAGAGCTGGTTCAAAAACCAGCAAACTGCTGTTGGGAAGCTTTACAAGAAGATATCTGGCATTGCAGCAGAGACCCTGACTGCAAGGAAGAAGAGGCAGTTGCCAAATTTCAGTTTCCTGAAGCAACACATCATGCCAAGGTTGTACACTCAGGACACAGAATTGGTAAGCATTGCATTTTTCATCTGGCTACGTGTGGTCTTCCTCTTTTTGTCCTCTTCCTGTTATCCTCTTGTGTATACATTATGAGTATTAATTCATAGTCCATTTTATATGTTATTTGTGTTGTTTTATGCTTTATGTTATACAGAGTCAATTATTGTCTAGGAGGAATTCCAGAATTTGGAGTGTAAAACATTTGTTAAAATGGCTTATTACCACACAGGCATGGGCAGTGACACAAGGGAAGTGTGCAAGTACTTGAACAATACAAGTACGTAGAACTATGTCCTGTCATAGATGTCAGTGAGCACTTAATTAAAGAGAACAATACATGTACTTATGGTAGTTATAGTTAAAGCGGACAATGACAAAAGCAGACACTAACAATGTTTACTGGATGAAAATGATTGATTCATGTAAGTTGTACAACTTCCATCCTATATACAATATTACTGCTGAAGTGACAGGCCATGAACTAGTGATGAACAGCAACAGTTAAACTGGACAGGAGGCCGTCAAAATCAATTATTATTGATGATTTGATGATGGGCATGAAGCGCAACGACAGATTTTTCTGCACATGCATTTAACAAGCTATATTCAACAGAATAAGGTGTTGTATAACTTCCTAGTGATGACAAAATCACTGCGTCATCTTAAGAGAAAAGATTGTCAGCGAATGAAACGCTGAAAAACTTACAACTATCTAGCCCTGCACCACAAGCACGCCATCCGCCATGTCGGCTTAGCTAGTTCTACGTCACATGATGACGAAACGTCAAAAATGGCGGACAGCGGTGAGAAAGAAAATCAGCAGCCGACTGAAAAAAGTAAGTATTTCAGATTCAAACTGGCCTGTTAGGACCAAATACACAACCGCTTGTAGACATTTATGACATTGTTAAGAGCAACATCATTGATACGTAGTGTACATCTGGATATTATATGTAATATGAATACACAAGTTACGACGGAAGCTGTAAGCCATGGACAAGATTTGGGGTCAGTTTCAAGTTACATTTGATACCTTTGCAGTCTAGGCATAGCTTAAATGTCTGGATCTACAATGATTTTATTTCTTTATAGCATTTGGTTTTGGTGTTTATGTGTGACAATGGTTTGTAATGATTGTTTATGCGTTTAGTTACATTTGGGAGGGGCAAATAAAACTATCGGTCATAATTCTAACAAATCTCTCTTGCCGTCTTGGTCCTAATAATATCTTTGTTTTAATTGGCAGTTGCACATTTAGTAGTATAGTATAAGTCATCTATGGCATCACCCCTCCCTACTCTACTTATATATGAATATAAAACTAGAGGTGTATGTGCATTACATATTTATGGTGTTGTAAATTGACCCCTTACCAAAATACCAGGCAAAAGAGGGTTATCAGATATCAATTTTGGTGTATGAACTGATAAGTAAATTAATATTGGTCTCAATTATATAATTTTTCTTGCTACAGATGTTTTTGTTTATTTTTAACAAAGTAATCAGTAAAGCTAATGTCTTTGAGTTTGCCTGGGGCTGTCTGTGATGTCTTCTGAAACTTTTTGAACACATGATAATTAATTAATGTGCTCTGTTTCATAGGGCATCTTTTATGTATATCTGTATTTACTGTTTTATTCACATTAAAAATTGTTTAAAACTACAAGCTCCCTCTCTCTTTCTCTCCATCACCCACCCACCCATCCACATGGTTGTGATTGAGAGGTCCAATTTTCACTTGTGTTTCTTTCAGTTTTGGATTTTTGGTATAAATAATATTCCCGAAGGGATTTAAATAAATTATTTGTGGACAAATTTGGACAATCAGAAAGTGAACAAAAAGGATGAATGCTAGCAGCAGAAATTCTCATCTCATTGAAAGTGGAAGTAGAACGTCGTAACATGAAGCTTGCAATATACAGTAAGAAAATATGTGTATCACTTGTACAAATGACTGAAGAAACCCAAATTGTTACATTTAGTGATAATGAAAATTTAACTTTATTGGTTTACATATATATATGAATTATATCAAGATTTGTTTTGCTTATTTGTATAGTAGGAAGCTTTGATTCCAAGTTCTCATGTTAAGAAGTTGCCATTGTGAACGTGTATTACCTGTTTGGTAAACTGCAGGTATTATCTTCAGGTAAACATGGACTGTACTTGAAATATGGAGGATCATAACCTAGGCTGTAGTATCATTGTGCTAATAAATGTCACGGCAATGTAAACATCAGTGGAAATAAGTTAGTTTATTGAAGCAACAGAAGAGATAAGAAAATTCATTCCATTATGCTTATTATATAATAACAAAAAATAATATACTATGAATGATTTTTAATTAAATTTGACCTGTGCCATTGTAAGTTAGCAGTTTTTGGGTTTACTTGTCAGATTGTATGGCGCACAAGCTTATCGGGAGAAAAACAGCTACAATGATTTAATGTCAATTAATCATAACTTGACTCTTCCCACTTTGAATTCAGTCTTTTACAGTTGCTATATGAAAGGAGAAGAAGAAATTATTTGCTTGGTTCAATAATTGGTTGGTGTTGGTGGCAAGAGCGGGAGTTGCCCAGTGTTGCTCGAGCAGGAACACCTTGACTAGTATTTATACTATTTCTAATTAAAGTTATAATTTAGTTCTAAATGTCTGGCCAGATCTTAAAATTCTCATGTCTTCTTGTACATTACTAAAAGAAATACATGAGCTACTTTTATTTGAGGGTTTTTATCATTGTTTAGGTCTGAATTGGAAAAAGATGTGACTTTGCAGGAAAATATACAAATATGAAGACATGGAATACATGACTTTGAGACATTTCAAAGGTGTGTTGGCAAATCATAATGAAGCATACCCCTTTATTTGTAGACAAGAATGGTTTAATATCTATGGTGATGCACATCAAGTTCTCCTCTCCAAGTGTGGTGTAATCAGGGCAAATGGATTAAATTATCCAACTGATTGTCTAGTGTTATTACATATCTTTCAAAATATACAGCAATATCATAATTTATTATATTCCCAATTGTCCCAGTCTCCCAGCAGATGACATTTCAAATTGATTCATATCATTGTATAGGTTTCTATAGCCTGGTTGTCATTTAAGCCATTATGAATGATCAGGAATTAGTTTAACCTGCCTTCTGCTGTGGTTGTTATAATGTTTTGTTACCTGTATTTCTATTGAATATATTACTTCTTCATTTGGCATTTGATGTATCATATGACCACTCAGAACTTCATCAGCCAAGAGGATAGAGAGAATGTCTCTGGGGAGGAAGGAGCAAACAGTTTAGTCAGTGGTGGCCAGGCTGTGTAGAATAAATATTTCACAATGTTTGTCAAGATGAAATGTAAATTAATTGGATTTATGTGAACTGAATCTGAACAGTAGGAATAGTGAGTTGCAAAAGTAGATGTTTTTCAAAGGTTGGTTTGTGGTGTTTTTGTGGTTTAAGTCTAGATTTTCTTTTTAGATATGTGCTATCTCATAGGAGTATTTTATCTGTACATCAACCATCATCTGTCCAGGATGCTGTCATCTTTGCTGTGCAATTTTCTTGGTCCTGCAAAATCTTAATATCAGAAGGAGTGAGTCACTATTTAGTTTTAAACTTTACAAAGTTATCTGTAGAGTTGAATATAAACCATAACGTGACAATCCCATGAAAAAAATAGGCTTTATCATTTTTTTTTATTCTTGGATTATTCTGTATTTTGCTATTGTTGCATTTTGCTGTATTTCAACATTGTGCAGTATATGGAAAATAGAAATTCTGTAGTTTCTAACTTGTTGGATTCAGAATTTCCTGTATGTTTTTTTTCTTTTTTTGTAAAACTCTTATTGCTAGGTGTCTTGTTTCACACATTGTTTTTTTGGTGTTTTAACTGAAACAGCTTGTTTCCTTTAGATGCAGGTACCAATCTATACGTTAGATAGCTCTTGCTATGTTGTATATAAGTTAATGTTCCAATTTTAACTGTTTTTGTAGTAATATAACATGAACAGTTGCTTGGTGAAGTGGCATTATTAATTTTATTAAAGTAATTAAAGCAATAGTTTTCTCAACTTTTAGCAGTTTGGATTGTATCAATATAAAAAGATGTGGATTATATCAAAACAACAGTTTTATGATTGCCTACTGTACAGACTCACTCTGACATAGTAAGGTCATATAGAGTGAAATATCCCTGAGAAATACAAGTCCAATTGTGTGCATGGGATTGCAGAAAGAATAAAGAATGATAGCTATTTCACTTGTAGCACCTGCATTCCAGTCTAGGTCATCTGCTTCAGTGGTATTTTTGCCCTTTCCACATTCATCATATAATCTTTGGGACCCATCTCTATGGTTTGTGTGATAGTGAGAACTGACACACATTTAAACATTGGAAAGGGCCAGTGGCCATTTATTCACCAATACCGAAGTCTCTGTCCTGTTGGATACTGTAATTTTCTACCTTGATGATTGTGAAAGGAGCGATTACTTCATTACTAAAAAGACCTTGCCATGCGGATGTCTCAAGTTCATTGTTTGGTGGGCTGAGGTCCCAAGACTTCTGGCTACAATTATGACATTCGTATCATGTGAGATGTTAGTTATATGCATTGGCAATATTGTTATGATACATGCAAGATGTTTCAGAGTAGCTCTCAACCATTTTGCGCCATATTGTAATGGAAAAAAAAACAGGATTACATAACCCTTGTCATTCAGAACCTTGGTCATGAGATGGTAGCCATACATATTGCAGCCTTATAGGTAATGGTCATGCATGGAATCTTGTAGTCGGAGACAGGCTAGTGGAGTAGCAGTAATAATGCACTCATAAGTACATGTTTGCATGTCTAGGGGTATTCATTTTTATAGATTGGGTGAACCATTCCTGATGAAATTGGGTAAGTCAACTGTGTGCAGTGGTCAGAGCTGATAAAGACTGGTCAGGTAAATAAATACTTCTGTGCATTTTTAAAAGGGGCAATGTTATGATAATGTATTTAAAATTACCATAATTTTTATATGAAGAGGGTGAGACAACAATCACCTGGGCATTTTTTTTCATAAATATCACATTAGTAATTCTGTATTATTTCTATACCAGGAGGTAAAGTTGTTGTTTTGTTATAGAGTGACACAGAATCTCCAGCATGCCAATGTGTGAACAGCTGGCAGGTATTGGTGTTAACATTGGTTCCTTCAATATGTCAGCTATTGCATGTATGTATGTGTTTTTTTTTTTTATTATTTCAGGAAAACACAAGTATGTGCAATCGTCTTACCTAATGTATGATCACGATAATCTTAGCAGTATATCAGAATGCCAGAGCAAGAATTCTGGAACCTCTTTTACGTGTACCTAACATAACTGAGACTCCCAAGCAGTAACAGATTGTGTGTAGCTGTATGTTTATAACATGAGAAATCACTTTCCCTGCTCTACCAGTACACATCTATGACAGTGCATGTGATAGATAAGTTAGCAAGGGGTAACTTAGGTGAAGGGAATCTATCCAATGGCTGGACAATGTGGCATCTGTTGAAGAACCTCTGTAAGGTAAGGTGGCATCCCACATGTACTTGATCTTCTCTGACTTTCAGTATGAGCTCCCTGCCAATTTGTAAGGTATACTGGATATGATAGCAGGTTTGGTTATGCCAGTGATGTGAGAAACAAGTGCAAAGCATAATAAATGTGGGAAATATAGGATTCAATTAATGTTGCCTATCTGCAGATGTTGTACAAATTTCCCATCCTATCAACCTGACGACTGAAAGTCATACATAAGCACATATTGAGATAGGTTGGAATGTATTTGTATCAGAAAAATCATGATAATTACACAAACGGGATGACTGCCATTATAAGGAAAGTCAGCAGTGGAAAATCATATGTTTACAGTAAATGTGTCATATGTTTGTACATAAAAATAATTCTGTCTGGTTTGCTACAGTATAGGAAACATAAGGGTGCTGTCTGTTTTAAGTACAGTGTGAAATTTTGTTAAAACTATGGTTTTCTGCAGTTGTAATCAATTATGAAAGTGTGTCAAATTTAATTCATGTGAATTGATAACTGGAAAGTGAAACAGAATGAAAAACTTGATTAGAAAGTGGCCCATCAAATTGACCTGTTTTGTAGTGACATAAATGCACTCACAATATTTACACCCTTCAGAACATCTTAAAGAAGAAGGTATGTAGTAAATTTGATGTTTTAACTTCTACAACATCCACATCCACAAAGTAAAAAAGTATTGTACATTCAGGTACGTGTGAGGTATGCTTCAAATTTGAATTTATGAAAAAGTTGATATGAAATTATAAACTTTACAAACAAGAAAACAGGCATGCTCTATCAGCCAGGGTAATCAATCCACTGCTACTGTAGTCTTCCAACTATGATTTCACTCTTTCTGCAGAAACCATATCACATGATGAAGTTTTAATTTCCAGTAATCCAGGACAGTGCTATCAGTTATAGAAGAATGCTGGTAGAGAAGCAATGTCAAGCAACAGGGCTAGTTACCTAACTTTCTGAGTAGCTAAAACAGTACCATATGTTTCATTAGTTCATGGATAACAGTGCAATGGTACCATTTACTGACTGCTTACAATGTTTTAGTTTTGGGAATAGATTTTGGATCCAAAAACCAGCTGGGAAAAAGACTGACACAGTTGGGCTATATGGTTATAATCAGCTACAGCGTCTGTAGATGATACATTTGTCTAGACAAGGTATGGATTTTCTGGTTCTTGCATCCTTGGGAATATGGTTGGAACTGTAGTAAGTGTGGAAGTGTGTTCACATGATTTCGTTTGTTTTTCTTCATGCTGTGTTTTTACAGCATTGAATGTGTGACTCATCAAGAAATACCTGTGTATCAAGAGATGGGTTGATTAGGAAGGAATGGGATATACCTGAATGTGTATTTGGGAAGGGGGGGGATGTTCCTGTATGATATTTTCATTTTAAGTGATATTTTTTGTAAGAAGGTGTACAAGTTCAACCATATTTGCAAAAGGCGTATATCAAGTGTTGATAAGGGAAGCGTATGGAAAGATAAATGAGTCTTCTGATTGAAACATGGTGTTATCAATGCTTTTGCTGAATATTTTTCTAATAGTTCATTTCTTGAGGCACATTTTTTATAATGGCATTAAAATATGTTGGTTGATTAAGTTAGCAAAATAATAAGCTTCCATATTTACTTGATGACCTCTGTATAAAATATGCTACTGCAGAGAAACCCCCTTCCGAACCCCGCATAACTATAGAGTCAAGGAAGTTGTGGGAAGGTTGCAGTTTTCATCCATCGGGCAATATAACTAGCCTACAGCTACATAATTCAGGAAGGACAACCTAGAGGTATGAATTTGTGCTTTGCTGTCATAATATACCAAACAACATCAGTTTTGCCCTTGGGTGTTTTTGAAACCCTAAGTAAAGTTATACTTGATTTTCATCGTCAGAAAGTAGTATGATAGAAGTAAGGTGTACAAGCTGTGTCATAAAGAACGCTATTTTAGCTGAAAAGGTCCATCTGCACTCACTGCCATGTTATTCTAGGTTTGTTGGTTCTTATACAGTTAAAAGGCACCATTGTATATTCATCTGAATGTTCACAGCTAGGATAAAGCCAGATGAGAAGGGAATGGAAGTTGGTTCAATACGGCTGCTCTTTATTTAAACGGAATTACTCATCCATATTCTATTTGGGGGTGGCAGTGGTCTGCCACTTAGTTTGGGTGGCAAGATGTGAATGATAAAACCACCAGAGTGCTCATTATGGTTGATATTTGTTAGTCTGGTTTTTATGTACAGACACAGATGTGTCTGTACATATAGCCATCATCTGCGTCTGTCGTCGCCGTCGCTGTCGTCGCCGTCGTCGCCGTCGCCGTCGCCGTGCACTTTTACCGATAACACGATAAGTGGAAAACCATTTTGCCTTTTGATTTGAAACTTGCAGAACTGATGAATATTCATAAGACGCAGGTCAAGTTCGAAAATCAGCATGATCGGGTCACTCTTAGGGAATTTATGCTGTTTTTTCACTTTTTCAACATATATGCAGCACCGATAACACGATAAGTGGAAAACCATTTTACCTTTTGGCTTGAAACTTACAGAACTGATGAATATTCATAATACGCAGGTCAAGTTCGAAAATCAGCATGATCGGGTCATTTTTAGGGAATTTATGCTGTTTTTTCACTTTTTTCAGCANTTTAATATAACAATTTGCTGATTTCATTGTTTATAAATTAAAAGAAACTTAATCTGTCCAAATATTTACAAAATGTTATGTTAAAGTGGAGCTATTTTACTGTTTAATCCCTTCTGTGCAGATTGAGCTTTTTTACAGTAGTAAGATTTTTTGTGAGATATTGTATGTTTGCTGGACTGGGCTCATGAAGCATTAAGAAAAAAAACTTGCAGAAGCTATGAAAATTAATGAACATGCACCAGAATGCCTTCATTAATTTAAGAAGGAATATATTGAGCTTCATATATTTGATGTAAAGAAAAAGATTTTGGAGTGTCATTTGGGGGTCAGTGCAGTTCTGCAACTTGATCAAGGAATTGAGAATCCAGGTATAAGAATCCTATTGCTCTGAGTTCAGTTAATCGTACTTAAGTGCAAAGTGTTAAAGGCTGAACACCAGGTATATGTTTTTGTTACTAACAAAACTGTTTGTTGTCTGTTCATAAATAGGAGTTCAGGTCTGCTGTGGTTTATGGTTAATACCTGTTATTTGTTTTCACTATATATACAGACTTGTGTAAGTATCAGTTGATTTGTTTGGGTTGTAAGGTAAAAAGGATATATTGGTGGTTTTATTTGCACCCATACCCTGCCTTCTGAATTATACATAAAGTAATAATTATACATTATTACTTTTTACGTTATTACTTCCCTTGTCAGAAGTTTATTTTAAGAAAACAGTGATGACATATTGACAATATTACCTATTGAAATTTTCATAACCATGGCAACTGTAATACCTACATAATGCATGCAGGGCAGTAGACTAAATCTGGAACCTGGTGGTAGATGGCATAACATTACAGGACAATATCAACGAGAAGTTTCTGATTACTATGCTGCTTTCTTCTAGACACATCAGTGGACCAAAGCCCCTTAAAGGCGGTTGCGGCATGGATTGACCTGCACTGTGACAGTAATAACACTGGTATCTATGTACTACATGTATTGTTCGTCCCACTGGAAACTCAGCTGCAAGGCTGTAGAATGATTTTTTTGTTATAGTGAAACGTGTGAGCCTGAAATTATATTTGAATGTGTGCCATTTATAAAGCGTGGCAGTTTGAAGATGTTTTTGAAACTCAAAGATCCCAACACCTTTTCTATTTAATGTTTTTTCATTACTAATGAAACGATGGAATATATGCCAGAAAAAAGTATCAGGGACTACTTTGGAGATTTCACATGGTCTTGTTGTAGCTGTGTTTCCAGGTTTCATATATTACATATGCATTGTATGTGAACTGTTTGATGGAGGTACCTCTTGAATTACATACAAGAACCTCGCTTGAAATGCACATGATGACATGCACAAAACCATTATGCTTTTTTTGGTGGAATTTGTTTACGTTGTCGTCAGTGTTTTGAGAAAAATATCTAGTGCAATTGTCTTTCTTGCTTTAATAGGTATACATTAATGGATAAGATACAGTATAATTTAACCATCATTTGATTGGCAGTTGTTATTTAGCCTGTAGATAGGATATGTACCAAGACAGTTTTAGGAAATATCTCCTTTGTCTTGATATTTACATTACCTACAGGCAGTTTCAACTTCAAGTGACTGATTTTGCAAGCTTTTCCCCCATGTTGACCTGGCAGTTGAAAATACACTTGTAGTGTTGATAATTACCAAAAGTGATTAATTGATTTCTAATGCTTTGAAATGAAGTGATATACTTGGGTCACATGCTTACCTGCTTGCTGGGGGATAGAGGCATCCCTGTTCTTAGGTAAGCACCTGCCTGTAAAAGCCTACTTTGTCCCACAGTGCTTGACCAGCAACCATGCCCCAGCAGCATATTTCCAACATGCTTGTTGACTTCTCAACCTTAGGGACTGCCTTGATGCATGGCATGGATTCTGAGCTAATTTGTAGGTTGTACAGAAGAAAACTACCAATATGAACAGAGATCTGTGATTGTAGTACTTACTTTTTCAGACGTTCAATATAAAGGAATTGACTTTGCATTACATATACATGTATTCATGCAGATTGTCTTTTAAGATGTTGTAAACAGAAGTAATGCAGATAAAAATGTAATGAATGTCTGTTTTGATTGTTTGTAATATTATTTCAGATTTGCATTTTTGTGGTAAGACATGTGGCAACCAAAAATTTCTGCTTAGATGTAGTGCTGGGAATTAGTGTTGTAGAAGCAACAGTAGCATTGGTTGTAGTAGAAGTAGTGATGATAAGCACGGCATCATTCTTGACATGGAGGGGTGATAGTGACATGGTTGATGATAACAAGTTCTGTTATCATGTAATACATGTACTATCGTGCATCAAGGACACAGAATCGTGTCAGAGTGACCTGTTGTTTGATAGAATTTTTCCTTCTGTTTTGTTCTAGAACTCAGTATGAGTGCTGATGCCAGTACAATGGATACAGGGACTGGGAGCCCAGGGAGCAGCCACCCAGGATCCACTACCAGTTCCACACTCCACAGGAGTCCGTCATTGAAGGGTAAGAGTAGTAAGATAGGTTTAACTTTTATATTTGTTTACTTTTCCAAAACCATGTTCAGATTCACTTGGATAGGTTTTTTTAAGGATGACACAGGTTTCAAATAACATTCCACTGTGTAACTGGCAAGGAGAAAATTGACTACATTTCAGAGAATCCTGTTGTGGGAGGGGATGTCATCAACTTTTATCTTACCCTATGGAGACTCTTGCACCTCTTGAAGGGAGCATTCTGAATCTTATCAAACACAACAAAAACTCTGACCCATAGGCGTGCTGACAACTAGATATTGCGTGCACTGCTGAGAAATTGGGCCAGGAGCTGGTTAGTTTTGCCTTGACTGTAAAAACCTTCTCTGGAAATCATAAGGGATTAAGAAACTTCATTTGACATGATGCATGAACTTGCAAAACTGATTATGATGATGACAAGGATTTCCATGCAAATTTAACATAGTCTGTAGGCAGCTGCAGGAGTCATAATGGTTCTGTTGCTGATCTGAATTCTCAAAATGGTTCACAGATCCGTGATGAAGACTACCAGTCCAAATTCTTCCTGTTTTTTCCTTTACAGTTGCTCTGATAAGGATACTAGTGAGAGAGACTCAGACCAGATGTGGTGATATTTAGTATATGCTTATAATCAATCTTGTTGAAGTGGTATTTTAATATACATTGTTTAAAAAAGACTGGAGCAAAACAAATGAGCATAAGCAATTACTTGGTATTAGTAATAGTTGCTAGATTTTCTGTGTAATACCACTTAACAACCTATTTCTTTCCTGCACATGCCAGTCAGGTACCCAATACTTCACTGCAAATTTCTCTAATTTTTATAATAATGGTGCCAGTGTTAAATTCTCTTTTATTTCTGACCAGTTTGATCATCCATTGAATGTATGTGTTATATGATTATACCTGGCAGAGTCTGGAATATAGCCACTTACTGAACTCTTTAAATTATGTATGGATGGGAAATGACATTGATAGTCATATACTGAAGGAAGCTGAGCATTGCTTGATTCATTATTTTTCACATAGGCATGATTAGAATTTGATGTAATAATCCTAATGAAACCCATTTTTATGAAACAAATAACCAAGATTTTCTTATCATTTGATAGAAGAGAAAGACAGTCTTAGGGTGCATTCCCAGAGATTTAGATCGATCCAAAGATTTAGATTTAGATTGACCTAACACCCTTGGGGTTCACGCTAAATTGCAGTCAGCCGAGCGCGCACCACAGTTAATTACCCCCTTACAGCTTTTAGTAGGCGGGACAGATGCTTAAGCCGACTAAGCTGACAGTAATCTAGTGAGACTCCCCACAGGGATAGATCGCTCTAAAATCTATGGGAATGGGGTCTTAGTCTCTTGTAATTTCCAATACAAACACTAACACTACCCGCAGATTTTTTAGCACTAACGCCCATATTGACCACAAAAAACAAATTAGCCAACACACAGTAAAATTATTTAGCACCAACAAAGCGATACCTGTTGCTAACATTCATCCACTCTGGTAGTGCTGGTTAATCTGTAGGTTATGTGGTAATATGGGTGACAGTGCTAAAGGATCTGCAGGTAGTGTTAGTAAACGCCTAATCAATTAATAAGGCCTGATATATGATCCAACTACCATTTTTGCTAATTCAGTACTTGTTTATGGCATACTGGCTGCAGGTGCAAATTTGGCACTTACCAACTTCTAATGCTCGCATTTGCTCTGGTCAGCAATAAGACAGACCCTCTTTCTAAATGTGGCCTTTTTTAAATAACAGTAATTTAGGTTAGTGGCAAAAAATTCTGGTGCGACCTGTGGTTAGAAATCCACATGAGATAACTATATGAAGTAACTGTATGTTAAGAATGTTCTTAACATGGCGTTCAAAGAGAAATTGATTGCTATTGATTAATATCATGCCATTATTCTCGCACAAGGTTAAATGATTCACAAGTATACATTGTATGTGCTGTGCAGAGATGTAAAAGACAGACTGATGGGAGAGTTTGTAGAGGGCATCACAGCTGGCTTTTCAATAATGTGCTGTTATTTGCATAATGCATGCAAGGATAACAGTCCAGAGCACAGAACATGACATCATTTGTCCATTATAAACCTAGACACTGAGGAGACGGTTATAGGCCCATTGTTTGTAGTGTTCTGTAGGCAATGTAACTGATGAGCAGTGATCGAAGGAGAGTTATATGCTGGTTCTTCCGTTGTGCAGGGGCTGAGAGTTATGGTGAGGATATAGAGACATGGAGCAAGACCCAATATGTTTTTTCTTTATTGAATAGATTGTGCTTTTAGGTAGGACAGCAATTGCCTCGATGTAGATCTACCCAAAGAGATGCCATGGTGAATCTCACAAAGTTTGATTATATTAACTATGCACATTACTGTCACTTATGGCAATTACTTTAATGAGATATTTCCATATCACTTTCCAGATCCTGCAAAAATCAAAGAACGAGAAGACAGAGTTAGGCAGATTAGAGAAAAGCAGACTGAAGAACGACAAAAGAAAATTGAAGAGTTGAAGAAAGCTCAGAGAGAGGCACAGGAATTCAGAGAGAAGCAGCAGGAACTGCGACGCAAGAAAATTGAAGAAATGAAAAAGAGGGATGAAGAAAGAAGGCAGGCAGTTGAAGAAAGGAGGAAAAAAGTATTACTAGAGGAACAGGTATTGCAAACACTTAAGCATCCACTATAAGTCCAGTGGGTTTTCTTTATTAATAAAGGATTCTGCTGATTATCATTTTAGCCACACCTTGTAGAATGAGGCCTTTGATAGGCCTTTTGACACCGAGATGACCTAATATTTGACTTAATCTAGAAAAAGTACCAATTGTTGATTGGTTTAGACCATTTGTATATGAGTAGATGCTTTTACTTAATTTTTTCGACAGAGCTTCAGTCAGTTTGAAGGTAAGGTGAGCTTTGAAATTGAGATTTCAGTGGAATGTTTTTCAGCTTGACAACATGGAATGGATAGTTTACATCAAATGTGGAATCCCAATATATTTATATACGGTATATAGCATACTTCATTAAGTGGAAAAGTGTGGATCAAAAAGTGGAATTATGTATTTATTTTTGCAATGACAGCTGCTTCAAGGGGCCAGGTTTTAACATATTTAACATTAATAATGGAATTATTCTCAGCACAACACAAATTGCCACCTTCAGCTCGTGACAGCTGGAATAGCAAAGTACTGAATATCATACTTTTTAATGGAATATTTGTCTGTGAAATACAGCGCAGTTTAGAAATGTCATTTCTAAAAAAACTGTTACACTGTTTATATTAAACACCATCACCATGTCTCTGTCTGCTCTCAGGATTTTCTTTGGGAAAAAATGATTATCAAGGGTTTAAGCCTTTACTAGCATGATCACAAATTTTGATAGTTGACCAAACATGTTATCGATTTAAGACAATATGTAATTACAGTAAAAAGCCAAAGAAAACCAAACATCCATATATCTAAAGTTCTATTTTCATCTTTATAAACGCAATATGTCAATATGCCTGCACAGCAGCATCCTATTCTAGGTAGCCTTATAGCCTCAGTGAAGAGTACTGTCATGCACTATGCTCAATGTAGGTAAATGGGATTTAGTCCTTCAGATTATATAGTAAGGTATGAAAGCAAATATATGTTCAAATCTAGCTCACTTTACTGGTAAGTGACACTCTTTTAACTCTGACCATCTCTGTCTACTTATCACTTTGGACTTTTCAGCAGTTGTGGAAAATGTATGAATCGTGGAAAATGTATGAATCTTTAATATCAGGTGCTTGAATAGTTGGCTGCAAATTGTTCAGTTTAGGATGAGTCATGGTAGTCTATGACAGCAACTCCATTGAGTCATGGCCTTAAGTTTCTGTGTAAAGGTATTATTCCCTCAAAGTAAGTTGGATTATCATTGTTCTTTAGTCACCTTGGTCCCTTGTGTAAAAAATTGCAACTTCTGAACAGTGATTTTGAATGGATAGCTTTAGTCAGATCTGATGATGTTATCTGTGATGATTCTGTAATATAAGCAGAGCAAACAGTATATGTTTAGTCATTCAGCAGTTTTTACTTTTTCAGTGAAACAAACACAATATCACTATTTTCGTGGACTATATCTTATTTATCCTAAAACAAACCACTCTAATTTTCCTGGTCTTAAATAAGTTGAAACTACGTTTTTTCGTGAAATTGAAACTTGCATGTCTAAGAATGTTTCAGAAAGTATTCAAGATTGCACTCAAGGATGGATGAGGATTACCTCTTCCACTAATTTAATTATTACACATGTTCCAACAGGATGAAAACAGGAACCATGTTTACAGTTAGCATTGCTGATTTGGCATTTATGCTTCTTCACATTTTGGGAGAAGCCTTAAAAAAAAAAAAAAAAAAAAAATTGTTAAGTATGCTGAAAAGAAGCTTGCAGTATGTACACATTTCAGCAAATCAATTGGTTTTTGTTTAGCAAACATATCCTCTGTTTTTTCAATGTAATTTAAGTTTGATATATGCATTTATCATTGCATCTCCTGTTTTTCAGGGTAGCATATTCAACCAAGTGTACTTGATGGTACATGAAATGCACACGTTAATGGATGTTTTCATAATTCTTTCTTTTATTTGTTTATTTTCTGTAGGGAGGCTTCTATTTTTTTTTTTTTTTTTTTTTGCAATATGAGACAAAATTAGTGCTATGAGTTCCACTTTGTCGCAAATTGTTATCTTTGTCATTTCCTTGATCCGTTAGTTAGGTCTGTTGTATTGATTATTCTTATCCCTAATTTTAGTGTAATATCACTGCAGTCATTATATGTCTATCTAGAGTTATTTAATTGATATGTAGGTAAGCTAATATGTTTCAGCTGAGATTTAGTGAGGTTATAAAGCGTGATGTATCACATGTCAGTTGAAATAAGGAATTGCAGAACAAAATCTTGATCAGTGTTAATCATTGAAATTGTTTTGAATGAATGAATTTTGTTTATTTCTTGCAGGAAAAAAGAATGGCACTTTTAAAGAAGAATGTGGAAAGGGAAGCACGCATAGACTCTCTGAGATCTAAAAGTAGACATGGGATTTTTGGATTTGGCAGCGGCACTCCCAGGGATATATGTGAGACTCTAAATGCCTCAAAGCGTGCTCAATCTAGCCTTAATTTATCTGCTCATCGCATGACCCCATTTGAGTTCTCTGACTCCTCAGATAGTGAACGTGAGCGCATGCCCCGCCGAGCTGTGTCTGCATGGCATCTTTCACAACCTGCTAGCAATAGTAGCAAGGCGGTGACATCAACCTCTGCCTCTGAAAAGCGTGGTATGCTGTGGCTTTATGAAGCTGTTTTATTTATTTTATTATTATTATTATTATTATTGACAGAAAATCATGTTGATATGCAAATTCCACACAAATCTGGTAAACTGCATTGTCATGTTCTCTCGACTTTTTAACTAAACGCAATATGTGACAGGCTGATCTGAAAAGTGAAGGAAGCCTTATTTCAGCCAGTTGTTAGATGTTTTACTAGGAGAGAAAAGTTTTTTGCATATTGGATTATATTTTGTCAAATACCAAACCAGTATGATTTTCAAATAATTTTACTTGTATGTGTAATCATTTGAGTGGCTTTATGCTAGTGGTAAATGCATTTTAGTTTTGCTTTTCATAAATTGATAATTATTATGTATGTTTTAATTTTTTATTCCCTTAACTTTCTCATATTTTTAAGTAATAACAGATTGTTGTAGAAGCTTTCAAATTTTGTTCCAGATCATTATTGAAACACTTTGAGCAAAAAGATATAAAATTGCTTTGAATGTACCTTTCTTTCCTCTATACAAAATTGCTTTTTGCTTTAAATGTGTGTAGCATTATCGTACTAATGTCTTTCAGATACTTCATTAATGACAGTTCCAGAACATCTTGACAAATGCTACTTTACAATTTACATATACTGCTAGTGATAAAAATATATACAAATATATCACTATTAATATAGAGCTAAATACACAAAATTACTTGATCTTCATTTTTATATAAATCACTTGATTTGATAGCATGACATTGTTTTAGGTATGCCTTCCTTTTTTAGCTGCTTTTGATCTTTTTAAGACTAACTTAAAGATAGCCTGTAGATCATTCTGATAGTTCTGATGTTCTTGTCTGCTGCTCTTTTCTGCATTAGGTTTTCTCTGTAGAAGCATTTTCTTTTCTTTTCTTTTTTCACAGATGCATTTTTTATTTCTTTAAAATCTGCATGATATCTGTGTTTGATTGCATGTCTTCAGGCTCCAGCCCAGAATCAACCTCGCCTACGAAAAACAAGCGTTTGGCTGGCTCT
This sequence comes from Lingula anatina, assembly GCF_001039355.2. The sequence goes on from NW_019775780.1 coordinate 730,903, forward strand.
ACTCACTTATCTGTCTCCACTTCTGCATTGTTTCGTAAGAAAAATGAGCTGTCCTTGGCTTCATCTGACAGTAGTAGTTCCAGAACCATGTCACCTGGTATGTAGACTAACTGGAATGGTGTGTAACATTACCTGTTGTACAGAGGGAATACAGGTTGACCGTTGCTGTAGGTCTTGTGCTGGCTCCCCTGAGGATGATATATGTGCTGTGTGCATGCCAGTGAGAACTCTCAATAATGAGTGTGCATGTCTGATTATTTGCACAGTATCTAATGGGATAAGCATGATAGTTAGCATTTACACCCAGCATGATGGATAGATGATCAGAAAAAAAGATTATTGCTGCTTGTTTGACTGATTGATTAATATTCTCTTGAATGATTTTGAATTAAGTAGAGTATGCTGTGTTTGCAATTTTATGGTTATATTCTCAATGCTATCTTCAATTTGGCTGGAGAGCATGCAAATAAAAAACATACTCATTTATGCATGTGCTTGATAAATTTCTACTTCATGGCTTTTTGAATGTGCATGTTTAACTTCAGTACTGATTTGGTTGGGAGACTGCACCACCATTTAGCAACCAGACACAAAAACCATATCACATGCTTATTGTTGTACTTAACCTGCTTTATGGCACTGCTTGGCGCAGTTTGAGACGCAGTGAGCTGCACACATTTTTTTATGTCATTGAATCCATTTGTATCCTCACCCAGTAGAAACCAATGCAATAATAGGTGCCTTTTTCCTTTGCAATCTTGGCAATATAGCTTTGTAGCATGCACGTCTCTTTTTTTCTCAGAGTTAAATAGCGTAGTCATTTTGTCATTGTTACCTCATGCTGCAATTTTCGTAACCATTGACATCCCTTTGTTTTATAAAAATCAACAGTTAGCATTTCTAGCATTACGTTTAAATAATTTGTTTTCAATTTAAATTTTGTCCATCTCTGAAATTGTAAATCTATTAAGATCATTGATAGAAGCAGTTAGTGAATAATTTAAAAAAAACTTTTTTTCCTCACATACATATTTAGAATTTTTTCAAAGTTGGAGATTATTTCATGGATTTGCTTTATTTTTGCTTCTTTTTTTTAGCAGTGTTCCCTTCAGTACACAATGATATCCCCATCAAGCGTAGTCCTTGATCACTGATATGCCTCTTGTGACTGCATCTCTGTACAATTAGATAACATTTTAATACACATATTTTTAGGATTTGGTCACACTTGATTTTAAGATTATACAAGTTGCGTAATGAACTAGATACTTAATGAACCACTGATTTTATTGTCTAAGGGAAAATGTGTTTATACATATTTACTGGACTGACAATAGCAGGTGCAGCAGTGAGCATTAAGTAAAACACAAAGTGATGCATGCCCTGTGAATAGAAGCTATTGACCACTTCTTTCCTTTATAAATCAGTCACACTTACAAATCTGCATGCCATACACTGGAGATCAGCTGGTGGCTGTCAGACATTCATTTGTTTAATGTGTAGGTGGCCTACAGAGCAGTCACATATGGTTATTGAGTGATTAATCACAAATGCTTGGTTTCTCCCATCTCTGTGTTGGCTGGCTGGCTGACAAAAAGGGGCGGTACCCAAGTTGATCATGCACGTTTTGTTCTTAATAAAAAATTTTATGGGAGCTTCTTTCACACATTTTTGTAATAGAAATATATTCATAAAAATGTTGTTGCTTAAAAATTGAAAGTGAATAGTTATATAAGCTTATAATTTTCATATTTACCAATTTTTAAAAAGCTTTTCTGTGTAAAACATGTTTTTAGTGCATGAACACACAGGTACCTCAACAATTGCAATGGAAGTGGCATGGTGGAGGGAAATGAAAAAAATGTTGGTGTTGGGATTTGGCCTTTTTAAGGCAATAACATTATTAACAGGTCTATTTCACCATGCTGACTTCAGGTCTTAAGGCCATCTCGGAAATCCGCCTCAACTCTTTTCTAGCCCCTTATGTTTCTCATCAACGTCGTCGCCCTCACAGCACTACGCGCTTAGAGCAAAGAAGTACTGTCGAATGCAAATATCATGTCCCACAACATCGGCGGCCGCATAGCTGCACCCGTCTAGATCAGTATGGGCAACCTGAATGGATTCCTGTTATACGCAGGGTGGCTGAGCGTAAGGCACGCCCCCGTAGCTTTGCAGGCACCTCAGCTGGTGTGCCTCCATCGCCTGTCAGAGTGAGACAGAGCCGTAGTACAGAGAGAAAGGCCAGAGGTATATTAACCGTACTAACATAGGGTTACTGAAGGCATTTGGGTGTTATTGATCATTTGGGTTCTTTTGGTTGCAGGGCATAAAGCAGGTCAGAACACAATCAGAAATTATTTACTTTTCTTCTACTGTTCTCTTTAATTCACATAAGAAAAAAATACTTTCAAGTTTGTTAAAAGAAAAACCTGCTTCTAGTCCTGATATTATAAAACAAACTTCAAAAACATGTCTTTAAATATTGGTGTCAGTCGAAACTCTGTGAGTGGTGATGGTTTCCTCTCTGTAACCTTTCTATCTATGTCTGAGTGAAATAGAGAGGAGTGTTTTGTGCCTGTGGTGCTGTTTATTGTGGAAGTGATTTGATTTTGATACATGAGAAGTCTGATTATTGGTGTTATGGATATGTGTGAATATTTTTCATCACTTGATTGTTGTCTTTTCTGGATGTTTTATCAAAATGGTAGGTGTACCCAAGTTCTGTTTTAGCCTCTACTCTTGAGTTAATGTATTATTGATTTTTGTAGTGCTTTACTGAGCATATAAAACATTGAAAGAATAAAAAAGGCTTTATATTGTACTCTGATAAATATTTTAGAATTTGTATATTCTTAGGGCTTGAGTGTCAGTCTGCCAGTTGATATGAAACTATACGTGTTCCCTAAGTCGTATTGAATAATTATGCAGGTGACACTTCTCGCTCCCACCAAGATTTAAACAAGCCCTTGAAGCCAGAGATCCAGCGTGCTATGGAAAGGTTGTCTCAGCCAAGGACTCCCCCTAAGCCAACAGTGGAAGACAAGGGTGAAACATCAACACCTCCCTCACATACAAAGACAGAGATTAAAAAGACTGTAGAGAGACTGGCTCAGCCCAAGACCCCCTCAAAGCCACCTTCAGAAAGTAGTGATCACAAAGAGGAAGAGAAACATGCTACCCCTCTTAAGCCAGAGATTAAACGTAGTATAGACAGGCTAGCTCAGCCAAAAACTCCGGTGAAGGCAGAAGATAAAGTAAATCATTCTACTCCCCCTCCCAGCAAGAAGACAGCTAGGGACAGGGCCTCCCCTGCTCCAAGGGAAAGAGCATCACCTGCTCCTGCTAAAGAGGGAGTGTCCCCAGGACCTACTGCAAAGAGAGGTAAAAAAGATGAAGAAAATTTAAAGATGAAAAAGAAGTCCATAGACAGCATGGTACCACCAGCAAGGAAAGCTAGCCCTGAAGAAGCATCCCCTGGTTCAGCAGCCAAAACAGGTTCCCCTGTTCATGTTAAAAGAGCAAGCAAGGAGAGAACTCCCCAAAAGGTAATGATGTTATTAATTTATGTAGCTAGAACTAACTTACCTCATTTGTGTGTTTCCAGCAAAGCACTTGCAGCTTTGAACCAAATGTCAACATCCCCTCCCTTGTGTTTGATTTCCTACTGCATGTTATTTAATTTAGAATTATTCTTTCTTTTTAGTCATGTATAGGAGTACTGTTTAACTGATTTATTCAATTCCAAATTATCTCTGATATTATTTTTTTCAATGAGAAGGACATTTCCTTGTTTTCACTTGTTCAGTTTTAAGATGATCATTTATGTAACCCTATTGTCCTGTAAAGAGCTTTTTGATGCTTTGTGCAATAATTCTGTCCTTCTAAAGCTGCTACAAATATGATCAAAATTGACGCTTTATTGATTGTTTGTTATTAACACACATAAATTTATATATGAATAATTATGTAAATAAGTACAGAGTTATGACCTTCTCATTTCTATTGATATTGTGCATTATGACTCGACTTGCATTCTCCCTCCAACTTGATTGTGCTTGTGCTTGTGTGCAATTTTCTTTTCTTGGCTATCAAATTGTGCCATGCTTACAGGGTCCTATGCGTGCTGTGAAAGTCCACAAAACGCCAGTTTCCATTCTCAAAAAGGTTGGTGTTCCTATCTTTCCTCACTTCATTTATCTTTTTATTATTATCATCACATTTAGTTGTTGCAAAAAAAAAATTGACTTGATGTGCTATAGATTGCTTTAGTCTTGCATGTAATGCAAAATAGCCTTAATTTTCTATTTACTTTGTTTGTAATAGTAGATTAGCTTTATGTGAAAGTTAAATATTAAGGAATATTAGAAAGAATATCATGACTATCTGAAATACTGATAAATGTTTAGATACCTTTTTGTTGACCTGTATGTTATATATGTTTCACTAAAATGTCGAGAAGTATTTTCTTATTTATATTTCTTGATGACATTTTGCTTGCAGCTTATAAGGGTTGATATGCAATGATAATCAATAGATATGAATGATAAATAGGTTAAATAATTGTGAATGTTTTTGCTTCATTTGATGAGCTCTGCAAATGATATTCTTCCTGCTTTGGTATATTTAAAAGTAGAGACTGCATTTAATGTCATGTCATTTTTGGACAATTTGATTAATCTTTTAGGCCTTTTTTTCACTAAGTGTAAGGTTTTTATTTGCTAAGTACTAGTTATTTTGTGTTATGAAGCTGGAAATAAAAGTGGTATTTTCAGAGGCTTTCTTTATATCTCTTACTCTCAGATTTGGAAGTGCTTGCACATTTAAATCTCATGGTAATGCCTTTATTTACATATTCAAACGTTCCATACAGCGAAAAATCTAGCACCATGAAAAAAATAAAATGTTCACCTTTAAAATCCTTAAAGAAACTGCTGTTTTTGTTTTTGTGTCATTGTCTCGATATTCTTGTGAAATCAGAGTAGCTGTAAAGAAATATGATTAACCCCATTGCAAATACTGCCAAGACTCCTTCTGGCAGATTTTATTTCATTTGAACCCTCAAGGCATTTGGTTGTATGGTAGTGTTTATATGTATTTTCTGCAGTATTTAAAACTAGATTAAAAGGCTCAAGGATTCTCTCAAACATACATGTTATACGTGTCTATTTTCTTTCAGTCAAGTGGAGATTCCCCAAGAGAACCCAAACCAGAAGAGCCTAAAACCATCAAGTTTGTGGATTCAGTACAAGGTGGGGCATCAGAAACTGCACTGTCCCCAGGGGCTGAGAAAGAAACCCAGGAGGAAAAGCCACTTGAAGTTGAAGGTAAGGTTTGAAAGAAGCTTGGTATGATATAAGGCATCCAACCTTACAGATTTATTTTTGTAATGAAGAGAAATTGATATTGAATTTCTTGTGAGTACCACGTCTTGCCATAAAGTAAAGTGATATTGATTATAAATCATGCTATGCATCTCAGCTGAATGTTTTCAGGTCTTGCACTTAAACCTGAAGTGATTGTATCTGATATATCTTAGGGGTGATGGAGATACAAATATTTTTTTAATAATTTTATCAAAAATGTTCCATTTCTTTACACAGAAAAGTTAATAGTGAAAGAAGAGAAGCCTCTGCCCCCACCAGTTCCAGGAGCTGAAGTAGAAATAACAGTTAGTGCAGCATCTGAGGAACCTGAAGCACAGGGGATAGCAGTAGACAAAGGTGCAGCAGAACAACTAGCAGAGCATTTAGCACAGCAGCTGGAAGATACCACAGCACCTACACAGCTTGAAGTCACAGAAGAACAAGCTCATCCAGAGGTTGAAGAACACCCAGTAGTACCAACAAAGAAGTCGGAGCCAGTGCTTCCTAAGCAGCCAGAAGTAGAGGCACCACTGCCAGCAGAGGTGAAAACAAAGACACCACCACAGAAAGAGTCACCACCATCAACACCAGAGAAGAAAGTGAAGGAGAGTAACAAGCCTGCTCAGTCCCCAGCCCTGCAAGCCAAGGAGAAACCTCTGACAGAGGAAGAGATTTACAAAGCTAAGCTGGCAGAGAAGAGACGTGAAGCCAGAGAGAAAGCTGAAAGAGAAGCAGAACTAGAGAGACAGAGGCAGGAAGAACTGAGGTATCATCAATAGCTTGGTTGCATATACATACCAAGCAACAGCAACATTAAGTTCAGATAATGTGAACTCAAGAAACTCTGAGTTAATTCAGAGGAATTTGGCAAATGCAATTCAGAACTTTGAATCCATTGAATCTGTTTGGTAATTTCTTTCTTTTTAATGTCTTAATTTATGCCTCCTCATTGTCTAGTTCTGATTTCCGGTAGAGATATTTCTGAAATGATTCATATATTGATGCTGGCTCGAACAGAAACTGATTAGATTCTTGACTGTTCCAGTAACTTCAATATATTGTCATGGTTATGATGATAAGTGTTTACCTTCAGACGCCAAGAGGAAGAAAAGCGCAGACGTGAGGAAGAAGAACAAAAACGTTTTGAGGAGGAAGAACTAAGAATGGCTGCAGAAGCAAAACGTATTGAAGAGGAAAGATTAAGGAAAGCTATTGAAGAGGCTGACAGAAGGAGGAAAGAAGAAGAAGAGAGGATAGAAAGAGAGCAGAAAGAGGTATCAGTATGATACATTGTTAAATAAATAAAAAATGAATGCTCAAACTTTTCATTTTGAAGCACTTTCCAATCATTAGTCAATTAGTCAAATTACAAAATAAAAGTGAAATAGCATCTCTTTTAAATGTATCAAGCACTAGCTATTAATGGGAAACATTTTGTCGTATATAGAAAGAAGAGGCAGAAGCCAGAGCCCGTGAAGAAGCAGAGCGCCTGGAAAAAGAACGTCTGGAGAGAATCAAGCGTGAGGAGGCGGAGAGACTGGAGAGAAAGAAGGTACTGTCAATTTAACAAGTTCAATGTTATTTGGTAATGGAAATTATATTTGGTGTTTACATATGTCATTGTTAGCCTCCAGTTAACTCCATTGATGAGAGAAATTTTATCTGTGGAAGCCTGCATGACTTCATTAGACAGTTGCTTCAAATTCTGTATGTGACATAGGTGGACTTGTATCTTTTGCTTGTACTTTCAGCGCTTAGAAATGATTATGAGAAGGGTGAAGACTGACAATTCTGATTCCTCTCCATCTAAGGTATTTATTTTCCTGGTCTGATATATGAAAGAAAAAATGTTTAATGGGGAACAATACCAGTCTTGTATTGGAAATTCATGAAACATGCGCTCCTCTCTAGAAACACATTCATAAATTCCAACTACAAATGCGCCATTAACTGTGACAGATTTGTGATGTGTTTGAAAATTAAATGTTGACATGCTAGAATGTAAACTCAAAGCACATATCTTTTCAAAATAATGTTTGAAATGGGTTGCATCCAATTTTTAATGTTTTTCAAGTGTGCTTTCAACTTTTCTCATGCAATATCACAGAGCAGCAACACTACTCCAGCTAGTAACAATACTCCAGTGAAAGCAGAGGAGCCAAAACCAGAACAAAAACAGGAGGAATCACAGCCAGAGGTGCAACAGACTACAGAAACATCTCAGCCACAGAAAGAGCAAACTCAAGAGGAACAAGTTGAACCTCCTGTACAAAAACAAGAACTAGGGTCCTCAGAGGAGAGCACTCCCACAGCAAGTCCACGCCCCTCCAGTCCTGCTTTAGCAGTGCGCCCTGCTAGTCCTGCACTCGCTGCTGATGGTGACAAGCCAAAATTCAAATCCCCACTTCTTCAAAATCTACTGGGACGGGGAAAAATTGGAAATCGTGCTCAGTCTCCTTCAAAAGAGTTACTGGCTGATAGAGAAGAGGCAAAGGAAGAGCAAAGGGGAGAAGCAAAAGAAAAAGTTTCTCAAGCAGATGAAGATAAGGATGTAGACACTAAGGAAAGCACAGAACATGATCACAAAAAAGATGACATTGTTTCGAAACCCGAGCCTTCAACTGAGTTGGCAAGCTTGGGTGTCATGACATTAGACTTTTCGACACCTCTCAATCCAAGTGAAGAATCAACGGAGAGGGGAATCTCTGAATCTAGCCCTGATAAGCATACCCTCCAAGTTTCTTGTGATACAAAGAATGGACCTTTAATATCTGTGAATGATGATGCACAGGAAATAATCAGTGTGAATGAACAGGAGTCTGGCAGCTCAGAACAGACTGGTGATGTTAATGGGATGAATGAATCCAATCCTTTTGCTCAAGACTTGAGACAGATTGTTGCAGAAAGGTATGTATTGAAAGGAATTTGATGAAATGTTCATTAAAAGTGCACTAGTTTAATATGATAAGATGGTTCTAACCATGTATATAGCCCTTAATTTTAAACATTTCAAGATGGTTTTAGCTGGAATCATTTACAAATATTTTTAATAGACTGCGATATCCTTAACTCAGGGAGGGTAAAACAGAGGAAAACTGAACTTGATGATTTTCAGTTTGTTGTGTATATAATTCTCTTGGTATATAATGCCAATATAAAAAGTATAGACATGAGCAAATTACAGAACTTTGTAACTTAGAATTTCTTCATTGTATAGTGTGTAGAACCTAAATACAAGAAAGTCGTTGAATTTTTTATAAAGCTATTCTCTATTCTAGCCTCCTATCATCTCAACAAGGGGCTTCTATGAGTAATGGTGGGGGAGATGCAGATCATCACCAACCACCACCACAGCAGCAGTCCTCAGACTTTGAAGAACTAATCGATCTGTCATCAAAAACGAACAATAATATTCAGCAACAGAATGGGTCTCATCCTCATGACCTGCCTAAGGGGCTAGGAGACCCTTTTATAGCATTTGAAGAACCCTCTCCCAAAACTCCCCCTAGTAAACAGGAGAATATAGCAGGTAGAATGCATGTCTGTGGAGACGGTGGTGGTGGTGGGGAGACTGGAGTGAGGGAGGAAAATGCATGTAAAACTAGGGCATGCAAATTAGGTCAAAGTCAAAGATGCAAAGGTGCAAAGATTAGTGCAGAAACTGGTCAGGTAACAATGAGATAGGCAGGCATTTTTAGGGGAAAAAGTTATTTTTCATTATTTGCAGTACACAAATATGTGATCTTATCTTTAATTACAGAAAAAGAATTAATGAAAGAAAAAAGTTTTATTTGCATAAAATGATTTATTGAGGTAAAAATGTAGTTTTTCATATTATTTCCTCTATTTAAATTATTTTTCTCCTTAAACTTCAATGAATAGTTAGGTTGGTACTTCGTGTGTCTGTTCTGTCATTTTAGTTGCACCATTTCTGCACTAAGACTGTTCCTCCATCCCTCCAATTTCTCAATTTATAGTTTGCTGACGTCGTATGTATACACATGTATGTGTATTATTGGTTTTAACAATTTGTTTGTACTTTAACAAGCTTCAAATGTAACATATTCTTATCATAGATAGTATAGATATAATGTATGTGCATTTTGGTAGGTAGCGATTGTTTTATCATATTGACTCTCAGAAATAAACATTGGTATTTGTCTGTTATTGCTTTAAGCTACATATGAAGCGAGGGTAAACATCCTACAACTTATATGAATTATTAGTGCCAGTTCCTCACACAACAGAAATAAAATCCATGAGTCAAAAAAAAATTCTCATGGGCAGCAGAAAAGGGCTTTATAACTGCACCCTCTCCAAATTTCTGGTTTTAAGTTTGACCTACTTATTTCCCTTCCGTTCCAAATGACACAATGTAAGAAAAAGGTATCTGTGTGAATACCATTTTGGGGGGAAATAATATAAGGAAACTAAGTTTATTAAAAGTTTCCTTTTAACTATTTGAAACTATATGGCAGCATTTGGTTTGTTTCATGGCAATAATTTGATATAAGTACTCGCTGAATATGCATCCTATAAGTATTTGTACTGTTTATATATTTTTATCATACAATATTAAAACCAAACTTCCTGCAGTATATGTGGAAATTTGACTTCTGTTCTTCACAAGAAACTAATTTTTACATTTCAGATCTCCTGTCATAACACTTTGAATACAGATGTAAAAACTGACTTTCTGCCGTGCTACATTGATGTTGTTGATGGTTATTCAAGTACAACCCCCTATGTAAATGTGCACCAGCAGAATGGTGACTGTGAAGAAGCAATGCATGAGGAAACTAGAGAAGCTTGGACACTGGCTGAGACTGCCATGCAGTCCTGTGAGGAGGGCGTGATCCGAGAACTGATGCATCATGGGATAGGAGCAGGAGATGATGACAGTGAGAGTGAGGAGGGACAGATATGGAAAATGGTCCAGGGCGAGATACCATATACGCTAGATATGGTATAAACCCCAGCCACCATGATAGAAGGATTGATGGAGGAGAAAAGCAGATATAATCAAATTGTGCTTTCTAAAGTAAAAAAAGAGTAGAGTTTTTGTCTGAACAGACCTAACCAAAAGCAGTAAAAAATGATGGAGAATGTATTTGGTGATTGTTATACTGATTACACATATGAAGATGTCAGACTTCACCAGTGACTGCTAATTGTTCAATTATGCCTAGGTTACATTTGACATGCAATGTGCATATGGAGCTTGTATCATGCCAGTATATTCCTTTCTCTGCAACCTCAGAAAGAAAGTTGTGCATCTTTGATTTTGCCAAGCCGCTGAAAATTATGACAATTTTTAAAATTGTAAATATGTTACCCATAGCTGTGTCAAAGGTTGCATTGCAAAAGCTCATATAGGACTAACACTGACTGTGAAGCAATGCAAAAACATGGAAGTGGCAAGAATTGTTAAGGAGGTTGAATACAAGGCTCATCCTGCAAATAGATTTCTTTTGACCTAACCTCTAGGTCATGTACAAGTTAAGGCACTATGCTTGTATATAATGTAAACATGCTGTAGCCAGTAAGATGCCAACATAATTGCAAGTAAAATCATATACCATTTTGTTGCATGGCACACAAGGCAAATGTAACCTAGGCCTTAATCAAGATTTTTTTGTTCTGTTAATCTCGCCTTTTTAGGCTGTGAACCTAGTCAAGATGTTTCAAAACGTGTGAGCTTTTGGTGTAGGTAATGTGTGATATCACAATCTTCTGTGCCTCAGCTTACGTACTGCAGTGTGTTGGTTGGAGTGGAGCAGTGTGATAGGATTCCAGATGGATTTGTGTGCCAGGGTTTTCATCTAATCAGTCCCAACTCAGAACTACAAATATAGAGATGTCTTTATATATCTGTTCAGATACAGGTTTAATATATTTTTAAGCTGTTGCATAGAAAAAGTGGTATAGTACAATGATGTACTGTATAAAATAGCCACTGGATTGAGGTGTACTAAAGATTAATAAATTAAAATAAGCCACCCAAAGATGGGATTACATTTAATGAACCTGGCCCAAGCATATTTGGTTTCTTGTTTTGAGCTCATAATCCACGTGTTAAAATGGGGAAAATGAAACATTCCCTTGTGATGCTGATACTATCATAGAATATCTTATTAGAGATGCTGGACTATTGTTTTTTTTTATATACTACAACTATAATAGCTTGGAGATTTACAGGAATTATTCTTGTTGCCTAAGAAGGGCAAAGTTTCTATTCAGACAACCTGCCAATATCATTATCTGTACACTTCAACAATACTGAAATGTTCTTTGGAAATTTAAAAAGGAATTGCGATACAAGTTTGGCAAGTAAGAAAAGTACAAACATATTTAAGATGTCAATGCTTATTGGATTGACAAACTTGATTTAGAATGTACTAGTATTTGATTCCATGGCTATAATATGCCAACGGTGACTCTGTTTAATCATCTTAAATACATGCCAATATTGATTTCAAGATAGCATCTAAAGATGTACTGGCATGGACAAAATGTTACTAACTACTGCATTATAATTAATTTAATTCAAAGAAATCAGGTTACTTCTAACCAGTGCAATATATAAGGTACCACCTGTTGGATTCATAACATTACTTACTGTTATTTATTGTTATGGACTTCCAGCTAATAAATATTTACTTGTACTTAAATTAGTGTTAGATTGATTCTAATTGTTCATCTTTTTGGTGATGAAAGTATAACTTGACTTTCCTTAGTGCACATTAAACAGAAAAAAAAAGTTAATCAAAGTGAAAATGATTGTATAGTGTATAAAGCATTGAATTTGTTTTTAGAAATTTCAAGTTTGGTTCATACTCGTGTATTTGAGAATTTTGGCAGGAATTTAAGTCAGCAAACTCATCTAACAAAGTAAAAATACTTTTTGCGCTGAATCAGTTATTTTATTTCGTCCAAAACTGATATACAATACTTTTGAAACAAAAACAAACTATGTAAGGGAAAATAATAACACTGAAATCCCCCAAAGTATTCAGTGCTGCTATCAGTTCTGTACTGTCTTGAGCAAATACCGTTTTACGCATAATCGGTCTTGTATTAATCCCTTTTTAAGTCTACTTCCACGTAAACTTCAACTTTTTGTCACCTTTATTAAATTTTGTCAGAAATAATGCAAATGTAAGAATCACGATGGTGAGCTGATTGTTTGAGAATAAGAGGTGAAGATGGCATATGCCAACCAGCTAAAGAATCTGTTGGCTAAGGTCAGAGAGGACCCACTGGCCGCGGATATGCACTGGAGTTTGTTTATGTCTGCGCTGCAAAGTTATAGACATGACACAGTGCTTAGACCTTTCCCACCTAAGTTCCAAGAAGAAAACTCTGACGAAAAAGATTATAAGGCGCTTGTGAGTAAACATATCAGTCTGCATGAATAATTAGTACTAGTACCAAGTATGCATTTAGGAAGGATGGAAACAGGGAAAAAACAGAGGGGGTGGGGTCCGATGGCAGTGTTAAAGCATTGTCTTTTAAATCAAACTTCAAATTGATTCATTGTCATTGAGCTTACAGAATAGTGAACCTTTTGGTGTTTAGAATGTTCTGTTTATAAAAACGCTTGAATCATTTTTAATCTTTAAGTTAAAACTATTTTGGACCAATTTGAAAGCGAAAAGCAGAAACATTTACACTTAAATTTCTTAGTAATTTCAAGTAAGTAAATATAGGTACCCTAGCAGCCTAAGGTTTTATATGTAACTATATAGAATGTGATTATGTATTTAATACATAAGCAAAATTGAACTCAAAAATAAATGCTTTCTTAACCATTTAAATTGAACAACATGTTTTGTTCTCCAAGACCAAACTTGCCAATCAAGTTCCCAACATTGAGGCATTAGCAGCAGAAAGTCAGGTTGATGATGATACTTTGCAACTCCTCAGTTGGGCAGTGTTGGAAAGAAACTTTCACCTCAAAACCTGTGATAAAACCATGGTAAGTGTTATTGTAAAAATCAGATATATTACTAAAAAAAGTAAAAAATGGATGAAGTTTTCACTTTGAATTATTATAATCTAGGGAGCAGGAAATACATGTCTTTCCTCTGGAATTTACAAAAATAATTTGTGAGAAAGTTTTCACTGTCACAATACAAATCTCAATCGTAGTTAAAGCAGTTTACGTAACCAACATAGGTTCCAGCTTTTTATTTTTCATTTTAAAACATCTCTTTCCAGTATCAAACAATACAAACCAAGGCTGGCCAAATAGTTCCAGTGCCTGCCCCTAACTACATATTTGAAGTGGAGTACAACCAAATGTGCAATGAAAAATTTGAAAAGATTTGCCAAGGCAGGGATCTAATCTATGCATACCATGGGAGTAGGGTGGAAAACTTTCATTCCATATTAAATCTCGGGCTTCACTCACACATGAATAAGGTAAAAGTAATATTGTTCTAGAAGGTAGGATTTTGGTTCCATACTTGTGATAGCAAACTAATCAAAGTGGTCATCTCTTAATGTCCCTGCAACATCACTTCGCTGCATCATTAGTCAATTCAACATGCAAATCTTAACTCCCTCTAGCAAAATTAGGATATTACCCACAACATTGCAATATATCCCTGTAGTGTTTCTCCCCCTCCTTGATTTTTGAATGATAATTTGAAAAAATTGTCACTTTTGGGTCCTGGGGTTTCCAATATGGTTTTAAAGTTATTTTTGATGTGTCTCATTTTCACTGGTTGTAAGTAATGGTGCAGGGAAGTAAAAGTTAAGGGATGTAACTGAATCAAACTTGTGTCAAAATGAGATGGTCATAGTGGGAAAGCTTAAAGCTTGCCAAAAACCTTGTTTGGACCCATGCCTTCTGTTGGAAGATAGTATCAGCTGTTACTCTGTAAATTGATGCTAAAAATTTTGCTTTCACATTCTGAGTAGTGTCCTTTCTGGTGGCCTTACCCTCTGTTTTTATGAAATGATATTTACACTTATTTGACAAATTCATCATTCCCTATTCCAGACTTCTCTTTTTGGGGAAGGTACTTATCTCTCCAGTGAATTGTCTGTGTCCATAGTCTACAGTCCTGCTGGGCAGCTGTGGGAGAGTAGTATGTTGGGGAGTGGTGCAAGCATTATAGCACTCTGTGAAATCATTGATGATCCCACTGTCAAATGTCAAGTGAAAGGCAAGATAGAAGAACGAAAATTTTTTTAAAGTTAAACATTTCTTACTAATTTAACTGAATGTTTAAAGTTAAATTTAGCTGTTTTATGAGGTACTTCACAAGACACAATCTTCTACATGCAAGTATCTGCAAAATGCTTAGATAGGATCATTCTGCTTACTAATTTTAAATGAAGGTTTAATAAAAGTTAATTATAGCTTTTTCATGCAGTATGTCACAAGACACAATCTTCTACAAACAAGTATGATCAACAAAATGCTTCATCTGTAGGATCATTCCCAAAACAAAAAGGTCAAAAGCATAAGTGTATTCTTAGTTTCTCCTCTTCACTGAAATGTTAACCACATTTATATGGTATAAAATGTTTAGGAGACAAAGAGGAGTCTGGGAAGGCCAGGAGACGTGTCAAGGGCAGCATGGGTGGTGACGTGCCAGAGAAGTACTATGTTGTTCAAAACAATGAAATGCTGAGAGTGAAATACTTGTTGGTCTATGTAAACAAACAATTCACCCGAACTGCTACAAGGTAGGCATATTGATTGATGTTTGTAGGGTCACTGTTCAATGTTGCAAAATGACCACTAGCTATAAATGAGAAACTTTCAAAGATAGAATGCTCTTAGGAAGGCAAAAAGGTATTTTAAATTGAAATTGTTGCATGAGATGGTGGGAAGCTAGGCTGCTGCAGTTTTTCCATTATTCATTTTATTGTGAAATTCACAATATTTTACTTGGATAGGAAACATTTGTAAGTGGCATTGACATTATTCTCTTACACTTCTTAAAATTCCAGAATTGTTTTCTTTTAATTTATATGAAAAGTTTTAAAGTGGAAATGGAATTTTGTTCTGTTACATATACCACTGTCACAGTGAAAAAATTCCATGTTCTTGTCTAGATAGTCTTTTGCACCACTGTTCTAAATCATTTCAAATTACGTTTAAATTTTTTTTCAGAAATTCCAGAATCTCTCAACCTTCCTGGTTGGCTGAACACAAATTCCTAATGATGGTGTTATGTTATGCCCTGTTACTGGTTGCCATAGGTCTTGCCAACTCTAAGTCTTTGCAGCAATACATGAGGAGGCTGAGATGACTACAACCACATGGATCCATGGCACAGTTTTATATGATACAATGATCAGATATCAGAGAAGGAAGCACAAAGAATTACTCAAAATTTCATGCTGACTTTCTCATTTCAGTCCCATTAAATGTGTTTGTCCTTACAAGAACTTAATGTTTTGCCTTCTGGGTTACGTATTGAAATTCCCACTTCTACTGAGGCAGTCAACTATTTTCATGATCTGTTCTTATGAGTAGACCAAAATGACAATTACTTAAATTAGGTCAACCCAGGTAAATAAAAATATTATAGAAGAACAAAACTGTGTAGTATATAATATTAAAAATGGAACCATATTGTTGTTAGTTTAGCAGTACACAACAGAATGAGAAAGATCACCTACCACATTCCAACTAAAAAACTTACAACAGTTTGATCAGCTTTAAAAAAAAACAATCCCTCTTAGGACTTGAATGCAGTAAACAAGCAAGATATAACAGGAAGCTTTCAAATGAGGGGAATAAATGACTGTAAAAAAAAAGATGGTCTACCACCCTTTTGTTATGTAAGACCAATATTGGATGTTCAATGAGATACAATTATATGCATAGGTCAAGTTACTTAACACCACACAATAAATGGTGTTTGAGTGCAAAATCCTCCACAATAATTGTATTAAAAATAAATAACTAACAAATAAGTGTTCAATGTTTATTTGCTTTTGTTATGTCACTGAATAAGTGTGCAAAAGGATCCCTTTTAGAACCTACAAATAATACCTTGGAAGAGAATTTTATAAAATTACATAAGTCGCATGACTTGTGTCTATGAAATGAATATAAAAATTGGATGATGAAACTTGGATGCTGCAGCAACCTGAATTCATTATGTAGTAAGTTTTACTGTTTGTATTATCATTCTTTTTCTGATTTAGAAATTGATATTGAAAAAAAGAAATATTTTAAAGTCAAATAAAATCAAAAACATCATCTTGTATTGTTCTAAATTTGACTGAATTTCATGAGGAGAAACTATGGCACTGTACATCAAAATTTCTACTCCACAATACAGTTACACTTTGATGAATTTTTCCTAGTTTTCTTGAAGTGCAAGTTGTATGTGCAAGAGTATTCTCTTCTGTTTCATATTTTGCACTTTGGTAACAAGGGCATGTTTATTCACTAGAATGTCTAACATGAAAGTTGACAATGTATTCTGCATTAGTTCTTTGCACACTTATTGCAAATGGCTGACATGGATGGAAGGTGAATGCTACAAGCCTTCTTGCTGCTGGTGGTGGATTACGACCAAGGACTCCTGCATAAATTTTGAATTTCAACAACCCCGAGTCTCTGGCATAGAATCTGTAAACAGTAAAATAACTCTCAATCAACTGACATGTATATCCTTGCATGAAAATGATCCATAAACCTAAACCTTTCCTTTGTAAAAAAAATCCTAACTATTAAGAACATACAACTGTCCTAATCAAGCTTGTTTCTACAGAAATTATTATGTAATCAATTTAGTTACGTGGATGTAGTACATGCACACACACACAAAAGAAAAAAATCTAGGATTATTCAATAAGTGGGACCAGCTTTCCAAATTAATCCTATCACTGGATGGAATAACATCCTTAACAGGCAACAACTAGCTTCATTTCTGACAAATCATGTAATCCAACTGTGTAATTTAGCCAACTTATGATAATAAATTGGTATGATTAAAACTGATGAGATTTTAGCATATTAGGTTTTATAACTGCAAACCTTTTGCGACATGTCACAATATGGTAGATGTATAAAAAAATTCACTAAATAGTTCACAAACTGATCACAGAAATAAACACTATGTAGATCAGCCATAAACAAATGTTCCTTCTATCCCCCCCC
>NW_019775780.1:748723-803673 GCF_001039355.2 Lingula anatina
CCCCCCCCCCCCCCCCAAATAAAATGATAATAAGAAAACAAAATTACTAGTATAGTTTTAGGGTCCTTATGCACTGAACATCTGGTTTTGAGACTGTCAGCTTTTCAAATTACAATGGATATTTAAATAGAATTTTCTTGGAATTATTCCCTATTCAAGATAACCTAAAAAGGCTTATAAATCAACAAGAACTTAATCAGTTTATAAAATGACTTAAATGAATCATCCTGAATGTACCTTATAGGATAGTCTCCACATCCCTTGGGTCTTTCCATGACAGAGACCCACTTATCATCATAACTGAAGAGAGCCAGGTCCAGGTAGGGACTGCTGCTGTAAGACTGGGCACTAATGGGGAGTTGAGCAAGGAGGCGTTTGATGGCCTCTGAAACAGAAAGATGTTCTTTGTTGACTGATAAAAATGTCATATCAAATTATAAAATTTGTATCTAATTTTCTAATTTTGTAACTTGTCTCATATTTTATATGTTATAACCTTTTTTCAAAAACAATTTTATCCATCTCAAAAAAAACCCCTGAAATTTGGGCATTTTCAAGGTTATTATTCTGTGCAAAATGTATGTATAATTAAATATTACTTCACCTGTGTGTCCTCCAAATTTGGCATTTATGATTGTCTGCTTAAATCTCTGCTGAATTTGCCTGGCATGAATGTTACTACTGGCAGAGCATGTGAACTGGGCCTCGCAGTGCAATGTAGCATTGCGAAACATATCACAAAAGTTTTCAAACAACTCCAAGAGATCTTCTGACGTGTTCTCAAATACTGCCAGCACCTCTGTGCTCACCATGTTGTACACAACAAAGAAAGAAGGTTGAGAATTTGGATCAGAAATTCTGAGTGTCACAACCTCCTCACTGGCATATTTAATGAGTAAGTGATTTTCATCTAATAATTGCATTTTCCACATTCTGAGCATCTTGAACTGGTCAAAATACTGGTAGAACTTTCTAAGAGACAGAGCTGTACCTTCTTGTTCTGCCCTGCAATAGAGATACACCAGAAGTCTATGTTTCAAAGAGTTCAGTGTAACCTCACTAAAAGGTCTTTGTTGGTTACGCTGTTGAGCAGATGACTGAGGATGGCGATGAGTCTGGGGGGTCAAAGCCGCTGACAGAACAAGTTCATCATCTTCATAACAGAACCTTCCTATAGATCTCACATCTACAAAACTGCCACTGGATGTTACTTGAAATATATGAATTGTTTGTTGCTGCACAGACAAAACTGCTAAGGTGTCCCTGTATAGGTAAAGACCCTGATTGTGGGAGAGAAATATCTTGTCACATTTAAAATGTCTGCTGTCACTCAACCTCCCTGACACCATGTCTACAAGATGCAAGGAGTAATCTTCCAGTGGTGACCTGGGGTTTGGTGACACTGATTCGTTATTTCTGTAAATGTCAAAGAAATATGGATGTGGCTCCTCAGGGATGTATGCAGCAGATCCCACAACCACATACTGGCCATCATCTGTGAATAAGCTGCACTCTCGGTTTAAATGTTCCCCGTTTGAGGCTACACTCACTACATTCTTGAGGCGAAAGAATTTTTCAAATAAACTGCTGCGAATATTAAGAGAATCTCTGTCTGTGCCACTTCCAGTGAAATCTCCTTTAATGTTCTGAAGCAAAGTTTCAGCAGCTGCTGGGCCTTGAAACTCATAGATTTCCAGTGATGTTTGATCTGAGGAAAAAGCAATAAAGTAGCGCCCATCTGGAGAAAATTTTCTCAAAAAACAAGGAGGTTTTTCTACATTCACCACTGTGAAATTTGGAAACACATTAGTATGAAATAATCTAGCAACATGAAACTGTGACCCTGGACGACAGTTGTGAGTTTCTCTGTGGTACAGCCTATACACAATATTTTGGTTAGGGATTCTCCGGGCTACTATCCTCTCATTGTTGTATACTGAAAATGTTCCACTATATTGATTTCTGAATGTGTTACCACTTGGAGAAAAATGTGTGCCACTGCAACCTTCCTTTTCTTTCTTTTCCATTGTCAACTTCCCTGAAAGAGATAAAGACTATCCTGAATCAAACTGTTTTCTTCACAATATCACAGCTCTCTCTCATAAAGGGATTCATGGGTTCTTGTAGGGAGAAAGCACACCAAGTAACTCCACCCCAAGTCTCCAGACAATTTTTAATAAAAATAAATAATTAGCCTATGTGCTACTGCATTGTGTATTGTGGACCCTTCACCCAAATCACATTTTATTATTATTATTATTATTATTTAATGAATGAATTAATTAATTTATGTTATTTTTGTTTTATTTTTTTGGAGGGGGTCTTTTTCGTTGCAGGCAGAAAACATATTTTGGCCTTTTGAATTAAATGTCTAAATTGGAGGAAACTTGAATGACCTTGCAGTATGTGTATCAAGGAAAAACACAGCTTTAGGTCAGTCTAAAACGTGGATAATATATATTTTAGGCATTTTATGTGTGTGAATCTAACTAATCCGAGCCCCCTCCCCTATCCCCCATCCCACAGTCACAGACCTTCGCTAAATAATTTTTAATTTAAATTTTTTTAACCTAAACTTCTCAACTCGATCACTTAAAATATTGTTTTTGAAAATTACCTTTTTAAACCAATTTACTTTTATGTGAATGAAATACATTCTCTTAAAAACACTTACTAGAACTTTAATCCATTTCGCACATTTGCGCCATTTTTAGACTTCTTTTTCAAAAGAGTGTAAGGCCGGTTACCGTGTTCTTTAAAATCGCATGTTCTTTTAAATTAAAAAGTGTTTAACTTAGAAGTTACAGACAATTTTATCAATAAATGAATATCAAGTTTATGTTTTTTATACTTTCCATGTTTCATAAAATTTGTGATAAAAAATGTGTTGAATACAAACGATTTTCAAATATCCTTTTTATTTCTTCGAGAGGTATATGGTAAGTTCCCACGCGGCGGCCATTTTGCGATCTTCCGCAAGAACAAGCATTGTCTCAGGTAAAGTCTACACTATTTTTCCTCCAAAATACCAATAACACGCAGAAAAGAAACCATTAGACATTCTCGGTATACAATATGTATATTTTTGAAACATTTAGGGATATTTTGATATCCTAAATTTATTTTGATTTTTATTATTTTTCTTTCAACCCCTTTCAAATTTGCAGTTCTTTTGTATCCCTTGGCTAAGGGGAAGGGGGTAGTCTCAGAAATTAAGTGTATCACTAAAAAATGGAGACCATTTTTATGTTCTATATAATTTTGAATTTTTTTAACTGATGAAGCAGTTCATTTCTATCTAATTATGGTAAGAATTGTATGTTTTTCAATATACATGCCCCCCACCACTGGGCCCTTCTAAGCCTTTACAATCAATCAAGACATTTTCTTGTAATCCAAAGCCTTCTACTGCTATATATATTAGTAATTTGTAGTAATTTGGGTTTCGTTTAATTTGTTTTATACCTTTAAGAAGAATCTGCAGATAATTCATAGAAAAATAGTTCACATATAGAACAATATATCATTGAATTGAATTGAATTCAAATCCATGTCGTTTTTCCTTTTTAAGGTAATAAACTTCTTTGAAAACTGGATTCATATTTCATTTTTACTGTTTAAACTGGAAATCATAGAAATTATGGTTATTGGCTACTAGTAAAAATTTGTTCTCATTTGTATACAAAAATTCTATTAAAAAATAAATGATAAAGTCTTCAGTTTAATGATCACTTGATAGTTATTTTAAATTTAACAATATTGGTATCTGAATATACCTTGTTTATGTGCATGTGTATGTGCAAGCTAAGTTATGCAACCAAGGCAAAAACATTTGGAAACAAGCCGTGAAAGTTAAGAATCTTATATGCGTGGCCTTGTGTAATACTGATATCATCTCACCTAAGCAATTAATATCACCAAAAAGTCATTCATCTTAACATGTTTTTCTTTTGTGTGTATTTAGAACAAGTCCATGGGTTTTATTTTAATAAAATACTACTGACTCATATCAAAGTTGAAAAACATTTTCTGCCTTAAGATTGAGTTAAACTGCAGTTTTTATCATGAAACCAGCATCTTGTCCCTGTTTCACAAAATGGTGATAAAGTAATCACAGTTATTCTGGAATCCATGCTTGCCATCAGACCAAGTGACCTCCATAGATGGCTACCCTCTGTAACAATCTCATAACTTAAGTAAAAAAAAAAAAACAACAGGGACTAGCTTTGAATGTTGGAACAGATTCATGAACCATTGGTTAGTATGGGAAAATTGTTGTTTAACCTAGGAAAATCCCTTTTTTTTTTCTAAAATGAACAGTTTTTATCCCTTTAAGTAAGATTCTTTTAGTGAATGTATTTCCTAGGAAGTTCGAACACTTTCAGAATAGAACTTTATACAAAATAAATCCATGATATTTCACCTTAAAATGAATTAGCAATAGACTAATCTATTAGTCACATATTTTTTCCACATGAAATGGATACAATAATTCATTTAATTGGCCTAATTTTCAGGTTTTTGAGGAAAAGTTCTCTGATTCCCCCTTTCCACCTTTTTGGGTATAAAAGGAGGGTATTTCTGTTTTGAAATTGTTTATTATTGACAATATGTTCATAGGAATTTGGTGTACCCCTTTAAAAAAAAACTAATGTATGATATAAGTGTCTATGGAAAGTGTAAATGAATAAAATGCAGTCTGTGCGATGACAGAGTATGAACCCTGTTACTCATTTTTGAAATTTTCATTGTATGAAGTTAAAGTTGAATGAATCATTGAATTTGATGAATGTTGGTGTCTCAGTTAGATTTTAGTATGTTTTTCCTAGTGACAAGTTGAATTGGGCAAAAAATTATAGCTATTAATGAAATTATTTTTTTCCTGTGTTATTCATGTAAATGGTGTACATGTAAACCTGCTCGTTTTAACCCATTTTGTCAGGAGTTCCAAGTTTTTAGTTGATCTGCATGTACAATATTCGCATTAACATGTATTCCTGTACAATAACTGTTAGGGCTTTCAAAGGTTAGAAATTCAATATCTGATTTATTTTTATACATGATATAAGTGCAGGAGCAGATATGTTCATAATGGAAGTATTATATACAGAACTAAAATGTACTAAGGTGCGCTTTAAATAGGCAATTTATTTTAGAGGTGGATGTAAAGTAGATGATTAAGAATTAAAGTGTCACATGTTTATGATATGTTTTGTAATCAATATTGTCATTGGTGATTAGCAAAATTTTTTCATGCAATTTTTCAAATAGAAATTGGAAGCATACTGAAAATTGATCAGGATCAGGGCTAAGGGTGACCGTAACTTAGCAACAGTTAGCTTTTATATATAAATATACATACAGATATATACATACAATCTTCATTAAATGGAACTGTTGTGTGTGGGCATAAGGTATATAATATTATTGTGAAGAAATTGCAAATGGAAAGGACGTGTTAATGTGTCATTCTCAGTTGACAATGTCATCAAGTATTGCCAGGTAGAGCATGTACACCTGCTGGGGGACTGGGAATTGATTTTTCCTCCCACCAAACAAGTGCAGACTGTATTCAATATGACAGAATAAATAATAAAAAAAAGGATCAATGTATCTTATGGACTGCATTAATTAGCACACAGACTCTGTACTTGGAGTTTGTTTTAAATGTCACATTATACAGTTTTCATCTGTATATTGTATTGTCAGACCCATTGTTCAGGGATTGACAGAACAAGGAAGGTAACCAGAACATGATTATGTCCTCATTATTGCATTAGTTACTGCGTGTATTGGTGAAGGCACGGTGTAGCCACAGTCTCAACCCAATATTGAACAGATAATGTGGCCTTTTATGATTGGAGGGTTCTCAGGTGATTGGCAGCTGGGGAGCAGAGTGGTATCTCATGATGCAGATAACATTCTCTTATCAGCAAGATATGACTGTTGTGTAGCTTGATTTGCTGCATCCTGGCGCATGTCTCATTATGATTTATCTTGCCCTCTTTTGCATTTCTTGGCATTTTAAAGGAAAGGAAAAAATGTATCCTAAATGATGTGACTTTCAGCTATTTACCTTTCTTTCCCTATGCAAGAAATTTTGTTGAATTCTAGCCATCTTCTTGATGTATTGAGGAATTGAATTTTTTTATGAAGTCTGGAAATCAATATGATTAAAAAAGGGACAAATCGTTGTCCAACTTTGGTTTTATTGACCCTGGTGACTGCACATTCATTTGAGTTCAAATGAATGAACATTCTATGTTTCACCATTCCTTTATGAGGATGGATGCAATTTCTGCTGTATGATACATGCACATGCAGAAACTAATACACAGGAAAAATTTGAAGAAAAAATATGATTCCTTTCTTTTGTGAAAAAATATGTAATGATTTTCAAACTGTGATATTTCCCAGCAGTGCATTTTATTTATAAATGCAAATTTTTTTGTAACAGTTTTTTGAAACTCTGACAGATTCACCAGTGTTGGGGAAGGCTAACATACCCACAGATTCTGAGGGACGAGTTGAGCTTTGCATTTTAAAAGTAAGACCAGGCTTATTACAAGCTGTTAGTTGGAGTTGGTTTTGAATTTATGTCTGAATGATATCTGGTTTGCAGGCTTAAAAAACTGCACCAGTGGATGGCAAGATTGTAGAAGCTATCATGCAACATTGCACAGGTGGAGTTGTATCCAAAAATCTATCATTATTGACTGGCACTGCTATAGTTTTCTGTGGTTAGTCTCAGTTAAATGACCCGTGATGGCAGCTTCAGTTCCTTTGTTGCCCAACTATTTGATATTAACCAATTTTTGTGAATTTTTCATTAATGATATTGACCTCTGTCTGGAATTGTAGCTGAAGCATTTCTTTGATGTAGACTGGGGCATGTTTGTGGTTGTTTGTCGCCAGATGGAAAGGTATTGATATCCTATATTTCCCAGGTCACGGTGGGGCAGGGTACAGGTGAAAAAGGCTGAGGGCTTACCAGATACAAAATGGTTATTTCTTATATTGATGAGAGGCGTAGAAAAAAATGGCCTCTGGCAAACCTGCTTCAAATGCTTTTCCAATGTATTTTGCAACATTTTGGTGAATTTGTAGTGAAGAAAAGATATTATGAATAAAACCTGAATATTTCTTTCCTGCAGTGGTTTGTGTCAGTTGTGATAGGATTAAAACTAGGTGATTTATTTTAATTGTTTCCTAGCCTTATTTAAATCATGTCAGGTATCACTTAATTAGTCAAACAGTTGTATGTTAATAGAGGATACCTACTCTACAAACATTGTAAATGTGGATACCTGATAGACCCTCTGGACTTGATTACCATTTTTGTAACATAGAGATTTTTCACTTTTTTTCCAAGATAAAATTGCAAGCACAGACTTCTGTTGCATAGAAAAGAATACTTGCTATAATGGGCTTGTAACATTTAGTTGAATGAACAGGTTTCATGTTTTTAACATGTTCTAGTCTGCCTTTATGCAATAATCAAGAGCTGTCATATTTTTGTGCCATTTATACTGTAGAAATGACATCCACACTGACGCTGTTCTTAATGTTGAACAATAGGAATTGTATCCTCCAGTCTAAAAATTGTTTCCATTTCATTTCTGAGAAAGCCTTGGGTGTAATCAATTTGAATTGTTTTTTATTATATTGTGAAAAGTAAGTGGCTTTCTTTGAATCATTAAAATGCCCTGAAGCTTGAGAAAAATAACACATTGGTTTCTTGTTCAATGTATAAAAAAGGGTGCTGGGAACAGGCCCTTCTATTAAAAAAAAAAGAGTATTCAGACAGATGTGAAGAAATCAGTTCTAAGCATTTTGAGGGGACAAGGTAACATTTTTTCAACAAAAATGATCTTATTAATGTAGATCTCAGTCTGTTAGTTCAATACAAAACCTATGGAAATCTCAAAATGCCTGCTGTATTGACCATACAGAAGATTCCCTGGAGTGGGTAATAAACTTTAGTGCTAGAACTGTTAATTTAGCAGGGGCTTCCTGAATAATTTACACCTGGTCTTAATGAAAGCGATGCAGAGACTAATCTGCCTGGAATTGCAAGTGCAGAGGTTTCAGTTGTTTGCGTATTCTTATGTGATTATATGGTCACCCAACTGTCAGTGTGTCATGCATCATATTTTGTCATTGGAAGCTTAGAAATATTGCAACATTTGTTTGCGCAAATGAACATTTTTTTAAGGTTTGACTGAGCCAAGTCATTTTGATTTAGTCAAGATTGTGACTTAGGGGTCTGTAAATGTAGAAGTTGCTCAAACTTAATAGGAAAGTATTTGTTTCAAAATACTGCAATTCTGATTGACAATTATTATATATTTAAATATAAAGTTAAATTTGCACTCTGTAGGGAAACTCACCTTGAACTCAAGATGGAATACATAAGAGGTAAATGATTTCGTATAGAAGGTAAAATCTTAAGTCATGGTTAATTGCTTCCCTGAATAATGGCCCTTTTTTTTTTTTTTTTGGATATGTATTTTTAACGTAGTTAGTGTGAAGTAATTATGCCTGTCTTAAACATATATAAGATATGCAAGTGATCTGATTAGTATATTAATGTCAAAAAGAAGGGCAAATCAGCTATAGGTTTTTTTAAATACCCATCATGACACAAGAAAAGGAAGTATCCTTGCCAACCACAGCATACTAAAACTTTCATTAATTGGAGACTGCTCACTCCAGTGTTAAAGGGAAGAGTGACAGTTGCTGGTTAATTAATGCAGGTTCCCAAGGTAGTGCACTTTGTCTCACACTCCTGAATTGCAGGAAGTAAAATGTTCAGTGGATGATGAATTGAAATGAGATTAAATAGTAAGAAAACATGATATTGACTTGGTTGTAGATTCTCATGTGCTTATATGGGTATTTTTGCAAAATAAGATTTTGCCTGGCCTAAGACAACACTTTTTTATTTTTATTTTTATTACTTTTTTTATGAAGTTAAGCATAGATATGCCAAGATTGGATTTAATATGACAGATATTAATACTTATGACCGTAGCTGATCTTTCCGTCACTTAATATAGCTATTCTCCAGATATATTTTGTAAATAGGGCGTGGACCAAGAGCAGTATATTAAAGCACTCGACACTTCTTCAGAGATGATAATATAAAATCCATTTATGATTTATGTCATTTTACGTGGTCATTGTAATGTCTTTTTCATGCAAATATTTGCCCATCTTTTGCTAGATGCACTTTGTTCTTGACTATAATCAATGTGTTTGGATAAGATTGGGGTTTTCTCATTAAAAGCAGTCGGAAATTTATATTGTGGATGCTAATTTGAATACCAGTCAATAATCCCCTTTTGTCAAACTCTAGATATGTATTTGTGCCCTGAACTTAGTTTAAGTTCGCCGTTAAGAAATTATACTCGCACCAGAGGAGTGACTTGTGTTCTTCTGCATTGAAATGATGGATAGCAGAGTTGCTGGATATTTATTTTGCAAACAAGATGTTTTTCGCATGTTTACCTTTATCCTCGTCATCCATCTGCCTTATTTGGAGTTCAGCATTGATGAAGCCATCATTATTATAATTAGACCGACTTGTGATAGCCTATGAGATGATTTGATTGTGGTCACATGGGGCTTGTTAATTTGCTAGACAATCACCTGCCTGCCTTGCACCTATTGGCTAACATGTGGCTTGTATTGTGTATTGTTCAGGTATAAAACCACAATCACCAGACCCAAGCCCCGGTCCTCAGAGGTCTCCAGCAGAAACAAAGGGCAGTCATTTGTGTGAAGACCCACAGAAAAAGACTGCTGCTGCCAGGTGAAATTCTTATTCAACCCCAGTTGTGTTTTTCTGAAGTGAAAGCAAGATGGCTGATGATAGCAACATTCAGTCAGGTGAGAACTTTGATTTCCTACTGTTTTATTGTTGTGAATGAAACTTTCTGAAAGATAACATTTTAAGTTGCAGAATGGACTAGTGGCTTGTTCTCGGACAAGTTGCTGTCTAGAAACCTAAGAACTGTTGTGCTTAATACTGTGAATTAGAAATTTGAAAGTGGAAATATCTGCTCTTGAATGTGATTGGATATTATGCAAAGATAAAAAATAACTTTCAGTGCAGAACTATTTAAGTATTACTTTTGTGCATTTTCATAATCATTAATGCATTATGTCATGTTATTGCCTTGTGTTTTGTATTTGACAAAAATGTGGTAAGTCTTAATGGGGAAATGTGTTGAGCGTAATGCCCCATGGCAATGAGGGAGAAGGTAAGATAGAAGGCTGCAGCTGCCAGGTGTCAATGAAGATCATCAGGTGGATTCATAGATGCAAGATGGAATTTTCCAAGAATACCAATTCATCAACATTTCAGGAAGATTTTTTTTATTGAAAAACATATGTACATTTATTTCAAGAATCTGGTTTTGCTTTATGTTTGATTTCAGGTGCTGTGAAAGGAACACATTGAAGGAGATTTTTAGATTTCTTTTTAAGGTTAAGATTCGAAGAGTCCTTGAAATAGTTCTTGCCACTTAAAGCCAACTTTCATAGTTCATTTGGTATACTGCAGCAAAAGACCATGTTAGTAAAAAAAACTATAACTCTGGGAGAAATCATAGTAAAGATCGCCCTTAAAAGTATTCTCTGTAGCCTTTCAGTATTAGAACATGTTGCCATAGGATAAATACCATGTTTGGATTGACTTCTTTGCCTGGCACATGTTGATGAGGTCTTTAGTCATAAATACAGGAAAACATTTCAGGTGTAAATGGCCAGAACAGGTTGTCTGAAGAACATAATTGCTGGAAAATGTGTCTTGATGAGTGGGGAAGGTTAATGGGAAGTGGTTCTAGCTAGTAGGGCTTCTTGTATTGTAAATTTGTAACCTTTTGAGCTGTGGAACTGACTTTTTAAAGAATGGTTAGTTGTGCTGCTTATACTCAGCATGTTTGCTTTTCTGCAATTCTGATAATGTTTGACACCGCAGCTCTACATATTTATGAAGGAAACTGACCACTTGGCTGACCACTACTTTTAATTTGTTTCGAGCAGTTTGACTTGCTGTTTGCTAATATTTGTTTGAGGCCTCATTTCTGGTACTGCAGCAGTCACATTATGAGTTAATAGTAGGAATGAAAGTATTCTCCCTTTTTGTAAGTCCATCAACCCAGTCTAATCAATTCTGCATACAGAACATGCAAAACACTTTTAGTGAATAGAATTTGAATTTTTTTGTGTGGTGAAAATCAATGTCAGTTTCAGTTCTTTATTGAAAATTTTGTTTTCTATTAACAAAAAAATTGAGCAGTGCAAAGTTCTAGACTGCCTCAGCAATTTTTTTTACAGCAGGTGAGTTTCCTATGGATTTCCAATAGCTGATTAAGGTGGTGAAATGCCACACATCTGTTCCTAAAGAACTCCACCAAAGAAATTCCGCTGGGAATCAATTGGTTAAAGAATCTTAAAATATTTATAGGAATGATTTTATATCAATATAGTATGTCAAACGAGCTGAGGAGCCGTAGTAGTCGACGTGGCATAGAAATCAATAGCTATTCTTTTCCAATCCATTCTGCTGCAGAATAGCTACAGCTGTATTTGTTAGTCAAGTGGCTTGAGTGTAGGCTGAACGTCAGGGGATTGCAAGGCACTGTTAAAGAGAGCTGTTTTAATGTACATGGCATTGATTTCTGAAATTGTTCTGAAATGTGTATGCTATGCTAGGAAATCGGGAGACTGAGAAATGTGATACAGCGCAAATTTGTTTCTATTCCATTTATTTGCCTTTGATACCTTGTCTGTTGTTGGTTGGTATTAGTAAACTTTGCCACCTCTGATTAAAAATAAACTATAACCTCCTGTTCCAATTTTCTTTTATGGATTTCTGTCTTTGTTCTTGATCAAAAGCCTTTCATTTACACGTGGAAATTAGCAAAGTTATCCAGTAAATTAAGTTATTTTAATTTGCATTAAATAAAAAGAAATCCCTGCCTTTTTGTGTTCTGTATTTTGCTGGAGCTTTGGAAGTCGAGTGTGATTTGCCTGTTGCTGGAATGTTAAATGTTATAGTGAATTCAAGGGGGGGGGGGGGGGAGATTTTCTAAATCATGTAATACAAATTTTACACACCAGCACCAGTTCATTTCATGGGGTGTATCAACCAACTGAATACTAAAAATTCAAGGAGGCAAGGGAAAACTAATTTTCCCAGAACACTCAATGATTGTTAAGTATTTAGAACTGATTGTATGTCAGGTAGCAGAAGAACATTGGGTCAGGTGTCTGCTGCAGCTGTGTGCATGTGGTTGGTAAGGAAATAATAGATGTGTCAGCGTATAGAGTGGTGCAGTGGAGTGAAAAATCCATGTTATCTGCTGCAAATTGAATGGTCTGGTCTCCAAAGGCTTGTTGCTACTCGTTGATGGATTACAGCTATTGTTCTGCAGGAATTGAAGAAAATCAATTAGTGGAACTTGGGTTAGAGGATGTTGAAGATCTGCACTAACTTCAGGTGGCTCGGTTGGCTTGTTCAGATGATACGATAACATGGTTCGATCATCATAGTAATCTGGTAGTTTGCTTCAGTTGCTGTTCTCATTGTACACGGCATTTTAGTACAAAGTGCTGTTGTATTTGTCTTACAGTCTGGTACAGCAGTGGTCAAAAGCTTGCTTGGTTGAAGCTGGTCAAGAGAATGAGTCTTCATTGCTTGAGATTAGGGAAAGATTATCGAACTAGATCATTTGGATTTATCTTTGTATTCATATTTCCTGACAGAGCTAATGCCTGTGACATTTATATTGACACAGTGTTGCTAGCTTTCATGAGCACAGGTAATTTGTTCAGACCTAATATTTCTCTTTAATGGAATAGGGGGGTTGCAGTAGCAATCAATATCATAAAGGCAGAAGTGGGGTGTTAATGGGTTTCTGATTAATCCGTTCTGATATTTTTTTCTGAGAAATGATTTGAACCATATGACGGTTTCAGGTAGAGAAATGAAACAGGAAACTATCTAGCGTTGCTTGGTCATGAGTGCACTGTCATTTTTTGTGGTTACAGAGGATGGTCTTAGGGAGCTGAAGGTTTTGCGGTATTTATCACACAAGGTATATGTGGTGATGTTTCAGTTTCAGCACCCATTTTTATTGCACAGGCATGGCTGTCAAAGAAGCTTTCACCCATTTGGCTATGGTGACTGCAATTGGTTATCAATATGTCCTAGTCTTTTACAATCAAACCTGTGCGTCACTTCCTATACTGCACATATAGCTTTGTCAATATTGAAAAGTGCCGCTTTCCATGGCAGATATTGATCTAATTAGTGGCATGGCCAAGAACAATGTGTTAGCTCTGTGAGCTTAGTGACAGGAAGATCTGATGGATATGCAATTAACTGTCCTTGCTACACATTCTTGTTGGTTTGTTGTAAAAAGGAGAATTGTAGTTTTTTTTTATGTTTTTTTTTATTAGAAAACAAGGAAATTGCAGAGAAATAAGTGACAGCATCCGCATCCTGAATACATATGATATTTCCTTGGAAATTGAGACTTTTTACTTTGATGTAAAGCAGAAATGCAATTTTTTCTTGGCTTTTTTTTTTTTTTTTTTTTTTTTTTTTTTTTTTTTTTTTTGTAACTTAAGCAACCTGAGATCCCTGTCCCTAAAGTAATTTCGACCTTTAATTTTTTTTACAACCAAAAAAAAAGGTCTGATGCCTGTAAAATGCCTTCAGTCAGGACCTGCTTATCTAGTGTGTGTGGTTCTGTTCAGTGAATTCTTTGGATAGAATTAAGAGGCCTTTGAGAAATTGAAAATAATAATAATGACCGTCAGAGCAAGACAAATGATATACAATCTTTTAGATAATACCAGTCTGATTATGCCAATGTGAGACATCTGAGTAGTTGAAAATGATATTAGTTCTACCTAAGGAAAAAAAGGGTGAAGGATTTGTATTGGAAAGCCAACTGCACTGTGATATAAGCCTAGATTTAATAAATCTGTATGTTCTGTTGTCAGCTGGTGATAATAATGTCCTGGGTGTTTACAAGCAGCATCCTGTGCTAGGAAATGAAAGTTGTGGCTGAAAATCGGAGCTGGAGGATGAGGAAGATTTGTTACATCATCACGGAGTTGATCATGCTAATTTGAAATTATCTTGTGCTGATACATATTTCTTAATGAGATGGCACAAAGACACGGAATTTGTGGAGATTTGTTGATTTTTCTTTTATTGTAATTTTTATTTTTAACTATTTTGCAGCTGATGCATTTTTTATTTGCACCACCAACTTGTGGCTACTGTTGGTTGATATTACATGCTTAGCAGGAACTCTGAAGGCCTTCACCTTGTAGAGCTTTTGGTGTTATAAGTTTTCAGTTTTTGATTTTCTCTCCAGGAATTAAACGCAGTGCCAGCTCAGAAGACTTGGAAGAAGGTGGAGCAATCAAAAGGCCCAGGAGAGGGGATGGTCCAAGAACAGAATTGCGCTTGTTGTTAGCTAGCAAGGTAAGAAAATGTCTGTTTAGATTAACTACACTTTATTTTTAAGAGAAATGAAACAGAGAGACATTTTGCATTTAGTAATGTATTTGGTCTTTTCTAAGAAAATATATAGATATTTGTAATTATGTTAAAAATAATGATTTATCCTCCTTAATTGCAGAATGCTGGAGCCATCATCGGTAAAGGCGGTTCTAATATCAAGAGGCTGAGAAGTGATGTAAGTACATTATCATACGTCAGCAAATTTGGTCCAGTCAGTGCCTTCTATTTTTAATCAGAGTAATTGGCCTAGGATCCCAAAGCTTGGGGCACCCAGTTTTCATCAAAAATTTACACAAACCAGTTTCCACTTTAGTAGAATCTTGTAATTAATGACTTGTGAGATCACCTGTATATTTTCCAATAATTGGAAGCTGTGATCAATGAGAAGAGAGGTCTAATATAAGAAGCTGCATACACCATAAAGTAGATTATTATGTAGCCATTTCCATTCTTTGTAACAAAAAGGTCTCCAAATATTATGTGTATTATATTCCACTGTTAGTTTTATTTATTGCCATTACATATGATAGCCTATAGTTGCAAATTTCTTTTTTTAAGAACTCCATATTTCCCTTTATGCTGAATTGAAAACCTCTTTTTTAAAAAAGAAAAAAAATTGTGTGGTCTATTTTTGTAACATTGAGATTTTTCTCCTTTCCTTCTTTTTATTGAAGAAAAATTTAAAGAAACATGAAATTATTGCAATTTTTTAATGAACTGGTATTTGTTTTTCTATCTGATAGTTTAGTTGCCTTTCCTCCCAAGTTTTATAGGTCTTCTCCCACTTCACAAAGAATACTGGTCGCCTTCTACTCCAGCCCGCCACAGAAGATCAGCCCTCCTGATGTTCATTCGCCAGGTCTGGTCTCCATCCCCAGGGTTCTCAGGTCCTACCCATGGGCCCAGGGTCACACAATGTGTTGCCCCACATGCTATTGAAGCTTGCACTCTGTGTTGATAACACCTCCATTTTTTCCCACTAGATTTAAAGCAGTTTTATGCCGAGTCACACTCAAGTACCGAACAGATTGAATTGCAAAAGTGTATACTTTGACCAGAAGATTAGACTTGAATATGCTAGTAATAAAGAGTTTAATTAACTTAATTTGTGTCCAAGCTATACAGGAAGTAATCATCTCCATCCTTTTCTCCCAGGACCCAACTGGTTTAATATAGCTTACCTTGGGGGATCTTACATCCTTCTTAGTATTGTTTAATTAAGTCCATGTCTAATATTGTCCTTTTCTTTCTCCAGATTATGTACATGCAATAGCAGCTGCCCAGACTTGCAATTATATCATTTATGACCATCCAAATAGTTGGTTATTTTGTATATTTCATTCCACCACATTGAAATTTTAACAAATATTATTTTATTATGTGACCAAATGATTATTGTTTATTCTCTCTTCTTTGTCTTCTCCCATATGGCCCTGCCCACCAATCTCCAACACATGCAATCTTGTTGTAATGTCCAACATCACATCATGACCTTTGACATGTCCTTGACCTGACCTCGGATCATCTCCAACATGTCCGTCCTCGCTGCAGTACAATGCAAGTGTGACTGTCCCTGATAGCCACGGTCCAGAACGGTATGCCAGCCACTGGCCTTTATTCACCATGCTTATATTAGTAACTATGGTAACTCCTATATTGAATAAATGAAGAAAAAGGACCCCTCAGTGGCCGAAGTATAAAGCATGTGAAAAGCAAGAAGGAAAAGTGCAATTTCTTTAAAATCTGTTTAGCTGTATGGCAATTTTTTGGGGAAAATGCCATTGTTTTAGCCCGGTCCTTGCATTGTTTTCATAAATTTGAGATATTTACAGTCAGTATTTTCTTTCATTGCAATAACATTTTGTTAATAGTACCAAAGAAAAAAAATGGGAATCATTTGAGTGAATATAATTTCATGACTCAACATTTTAATGTTAACTTTGAGCATAAAGACACATTTTCCAAGTCATTAGAAATCACAGACATGTGGATGTAAGTTGCCTGCCTGACATTTACACAAGTGACTCAATCTACTGTTACCTACCTATGAACAAGTATTTTTTTTCTTCCTTTTTATTTAGTATTCTCACAATAGGAGCAGACTTGGGCACTGCATTGGAATGTCTTCTCGACATTATTCCAACCCTAGAAGATGTAAGTACACCTGGATTTTCTTAGAAGTTAGATTATGAACATTTGATAGCTTATATATATATATATTCCTTTTTTGTCTTAACTCTCCTCATATGAGAGTACAAGGATATAAGACATAGCTAAAAGGTATATTTTGATATTAAATATCATTTTATAGATTAGAGACTGAATTTTTCGTCATGATGTGGAAGACTCTAAAATGTGGCTTAATTGACTGGCTTCAGGCAAATGTCAAAATCATGACTGAGCCTCATTTTGCTTTGTTACCCCGGCAACCACAAAAAAAAAGCCATGTGTAGGTGCTATTTTGCATGTTGTAGTGACTTTTATTTAGATTTTTTTTGTTTGTTTGTTTTTCACTTTAATGGTGTATGTTGGTATAGTTCGGGGGTGATGCTGGGATCTATTCATGTGTGTTGGAGTGCATGTTTGTTTTATGTGAAGATGTGAACATTGAGCTATAATCGTGGTTTTTCTTGAACATTTCCCCTTGTTATCAGATCACTACACTATCCATGTGGATGGATTCTAGTAATAATTTCCAATTTTATCAGTCAAAAAACATACACTGCTGAAAATATAATTAATGTTTAGCAAATTCATCGTAGTTAATAGATTATGTGAATTTCTCCCTAAAAACAAATAAATGGTTCAAGAAGGTTTCAGTTGTGATTATTTTCATTTGCAATTTGCTGGACATAGTTTTGGGTGTAACTGGGCATTTACGCACAGTTTTATTAAGCTGAACTGAATGCATTGCCAGCACACAACTTTCTCATTACATTGTATAGTCCATGATTTTGGTTTTAGGGAACCCCAAGTTTATGCATGTTTGAAAGAGTATTGACATATCCAGTGGTTCTTGTATGACGTATTAATGAGCTACCTGACTTTGCCAAATTGACTATTGATATTTGATAATGGGTATTGTTGCAATATTAGCTCAGCAAAGGTGGAGAATGAAACTGTAATGGGTTGATCATGAAATAATTATGCTCTGTACCCTGTTGCCTTTTGTTCCTTGTTCATTGGGATCTGCCGTTGCCATTGATTTTACCAACTGCTGTTGGTTCAAGCAGATGATTGTAACATATTCATTTTGTTTATTTTGTACTGAAGTGAGTGCAAGTCGAGAGTACAGTTGTGTTGTTGTATTGAAAAAGTTCCGTCTTCTCCAATACCTAATACCATGTTTATTGAAAATAAGTGTTCTTCATAGTTTTTCTAGTTCTACGTCTCCCCTTTTTTTTTTTTTTTTTAAGTTTGTTGTTTTGTCATTAGATTATCAGGTACAGAATGTTCTTTGGGCTTGGGCTAACATGCTCTCCTTGTATCAGTGACACGGCTATAAACGGAGGCTTTATTTAAATTATTCTTTGGAATTTGTTGAGCTGTATGATTGTATGACTGAACCATTAATGAGAGCACATGACACAGAACACATCTAGTGAAACC
The DNA here is from genome assembly GCF_001039355.2 of Lingula anatina. Next base: position 766,881 of record NW_019775780.1, read on the forward strand.
TGTCAGTTATTGAAGACACTTAAAAAAAAGACAGGCTTCATGATGACAATAATGAGAGCAGCATTTTTGTGACATGCTTAAAATCAATATGTTTTTAGCTTCTTGAAGTGTTTGTCATATAAAATTTACATCTAACAGTGAGTGATTTCTTCCTGTAGTTTCAGTTGTTTTTGTATTTCTCTTTGTCACTCTTTTACCTAACATTGATACTCAATACAGCAGATATTTTCCAGGACAATTTCTTCCTGGTAATTGGTAGATAGAAATGCTGTTTCCTGGGCAACCATGACTTAAGAAGGGATCATCATCCCTCCCTGTTGTGGAATAGGATTTCTTATGATTACACCTGTGACTGCTTATTTCTACATGTCACTTTATGACAAAAGTGAAAATTATATAAGCCTGAATGCTAATGTTTGTGTGTGTGTGTGTGTGTGTGTGTGTGTGTGTACATGTGTCTGTTTGTGTTTGCATGTGTATGACTTACATATATAAATGTATCCATTTCTTTAATTGAATGTGATTCAGATAGGGTTGGTACACTCAACATGTAAGATTTTTTTTCTGTGATAGGATGTACCTCTGCTCTTTTAAAGTATGTTTCTGTGTGTGTATATTTGTACTATTTGTATTTCTTTTTTCAATGTAGTATCAGCAGTACAAAGGCTCAGATGACTTTGACTGTGAGATGCGCCTTCTTGTGCACCAGAGTCAGGCTGGCTGCATCATTGGTAGAGCTGGATTCAAGATTAAGGAGCTGAGAGAGGTGAGTTTTTTTACAAGCTCAGTCTACCTATACCTAATGAAAACACTGAAATCCAGACTTTGCATCCGGTCCTCTTTACATGTATTTATATATGTGATCACAAATCTGTGTGATTTCCATTCAAGTAGAGTACTTGTTTTGTATTTACAAACATTTTGAATGCTCCCGTATACCTTTAATAGCATGGGAGTTTTTATTAGTAAAGTGTGTGATTTGTCTGTTCAGAAAACCAGCACCAGTATCAAGGTGTACTCCCAGTGCTGTCCCCAATCCACAGAGCGTGTGTGCGCCATTGCAGGCAAACCAGAAAAAGTGGCAGACTGCATTGCTACAATCATTGAGCTGCTGAAAACTGTAAGTAGAATCCTGGTCTGTCTGTCAACATCAAGGACATTTCTAAGTTTATTTGATTTTTTTATATTGGTACATTACAATGGGTACATTACAATTTTTGTATTGGACAGCATATGTTATGCAAGTAAACATCTTTTTACTTAGGTGTGTGCCTTTTCCTCCTGAAATGCAAAGAAATTTTTGTATCCATTGATTGCTGTGTAGGACAAAGGATTTCCTTAATGATGTAAAAGAGGTTTCCGGTGCTTAAGCAGATTTCCAGTATTAATATGGATAATAAGCTTCATCATATTCTTAAATTGATGCATTGGTGGTTGTGAAGAGGAGTTATGATTTCTGAGTCCCTAATTATTTGTTAAATAATGTGCCATGTTCTTTTTATTTTTGTCAGTTCGATTTATGATAAAGCATTTAGAGCTATTGCTGACTGATTGTTTTTATGTTGGTAGATCTAGAGTAAATTCTGAGACAATTTTTGTTCTGATTTAAGCTTAGTTTGATAGAAAAGATAATATGATGAAAATAATATGATCAGCAATATTTAAGAACCCTCACTTTGACAGAGCAACAGTTTAATCTTGTTTTTAAGACTGGATGCCTGAACTAATGATCCCATTAACAGGCTCAGAGCTGATTACTGCAGCACTGCACCTGCTGCCACCTGCAAATTAATCCTGGACCAAATATTTCCTGATTTGTATAATCTATACCTCATTTCTGCGACAGAGACGCTAATGACTTCCCATATTTTTAGGCTCCACCTAAAGGTGCCAACAACCCATACAATCCACAAGACTATAATGAGTTCTATGTGGAGGATTACGGTGGCTTCACTAGTTTTGACAACCAGAAAGGTGGAGGTGGTGGTGGCCGGGGAGGTGGACGTGGCGGAGGCCGTGGTGGACACCGTGGCGGTATGGGAGGAGGAAGGTAAGAGGATAGAATGCAACCCAAAGTGTTTTTGGATGTTTTCCCATTCACACTGTTTCTCCGCATTGACCTTGGAATGTTTTGTTTTGGGTTCTGGTTTTTTTGTGAAGGAGAATGAGAAACTTTTGTCAATTTCTGCTGCTTCCTTAGGAGCAGTTTAAAATTACATTTGTTTTTTGTAATAAAGAACATCTTTGTTCATTCAGTACACAAAAAAATTCTATATTTCAGAATGGATGGTGGCCGTGACCGTGATCGCATGGGAATGGGTATGGGCGGTGGCGGCATGGACCGTGGTATGAGAGGAGGCAGGCCTGGCATGGGAGGACCAGGAGGATTTGGAGGAGGACGTGGTGGCCGAGGTGGTGGCATGGGGTGAGTTTGACTAGCACCATATGACATACAGTGAAACAGCAAATATTTTGTGGCTGAGTTTCTTATCACTTGTATTATGCTGATAATGTTATATATTTCTAAATAGTTATTACATGTACTTATGCCATCTCCAGTTCATAAACACATTGTGAGAACAGTAAGTTTCTGTTTTGCACTTTGTAAATCATTTGTTCATTATTTCACTTAATGGTTTTTGTTTGTGATTTCAGTGGCGGTGGTATGAATGGCAGTGGCTATGGAGGAGGTGGTGGCATGGGAGGTGGAATGAGATGTAAGTTTGACCAAGTTAAAACAGTAAAAGGTTCAAATACAGAAAGATATACTTTATGCTCTAGGGAAACTGACAGTTCCATTATTTAACACATACCATTATCTGCACTACAAAACCTGTAAAATTTTACAATGGTAAAAACCTTATTTGCTGATGAATTTTTTTTTATCATTTCAGCCATGGGTCGTGGAGGAATGGGTGGAGGTGGTATGGGCCGTGGTGGTATGGGCGGCGGAGGAGGCAGTGGAGGAATGGGAGGTGGTATGGGCGGCGGCAGCGGAGGAGGAGGAGGAGGCATGGGCGGCGGCGGTGGTGGCATGAACCAGAATTTTGCCTCAGATAACATGGTAAGTAAGCAGCATACATTTTAAGCTTCTCTAAAGACTGTTGTACTTAGAGATTGCTTTATTTCTACTGTTCTAGATGCTAGAAGTCATCTGTTTGATATAAAGCCAAAATACAGTTGTTATTTTACAAGAAATATAGGCAAAGCACAGTCTGTGTGAGCTTGAAACCTTTATGTTAAGAATTCTTTACCATGTTGTTTTAGGGAGATGTGGGCAACATGTTCTGCAATGCTACCACTACCACCCAAGTTAGCATTCCCAAAGATGTAAGTTCACCATATTTCAGTACTTTCAAGGTTATCATGGATGAAGGCAGAATATCTACCTGTGATAGCCTGAAGCTGTTCCTTATCATTGTTTTCTTTAGACCTGCTGTGCAAAAGACATTTTAATTATAATCTTAAAATTAGTGAAATATTTTGCAGTAAGTGTAATGGTTTTCAGTGTGATTCACGTTATTCATATTCCTTGTATCTGTTTGCAGTTGGCTGGAGCAATCATTGGTAAAGGTGGCTCCAGAATCCGCAATGTCCGCCAGAGATCCGGTGCCAGCATTACTATAGATGAAGCTCTTCCTGGGTCGACTGACCGTATTATCACCATCACTGGCACCCAGGACCACATACAGAATGCACAATACCTACTGCAAATGAGGTACACCAGTCCTTAATTGCTAGCTGCTTTTCTATTTAGTTGCCTATACTGGGTTGGGAATAATAACTCGCATAACATGTTGAGAAAACCAAAGACTGTATATTTGGGTTGGCATCAAAATGTGTGGCTGTGTACAGAGAAGGTGTGTATTACCTTTTTTTTACACTCTTCTGACACTGATTTTTGGAAACAAATTAAGATAAAAAATCTCAGACTGAAGAGATTTCAAAAGATACATTTGCTTCATATATTCTGCATTGAAATGGTTGAAGTGAAGTGAAGAGCCTTATGTGCGACAAGTCAAGTGGTTTTCTCAAGTGTTTTTTTGCACTGACAGCAAATTTGATAACTCCGAGTGACATTTTCCTCACATCAGTTCTATACCGTTCGATTAACAATATAATGACCTCTGGATGAACTTTTTTTTACTCCGGCATGCCAATTTAATTCTTTACCAGTGATGACAGTGTGAAGAGCTACTGATAGCTTGAACAATTAGTTAGAACTGGAGGCCCTTCTAACAGTAGAACCTTCAGTGCTATGTCTGTTGCTGCTGCTGAGACTGCTACTGCTGCATTTTAAATCCTAGCATGTCATGACTGGTTTGGAAGACTAGTGATTTTGTTGTTCTACATTTGCAAAACAATAAGTCACTATCTTCCCAAATCATGCATAGATTTAGCATCAAACTAACCTGCCTGCTACTAATACAGCTACACCAGTAGGACAAAACTGAACCCTGGAGAAGGAAAATCTGGTGGAGAGCTGCATTCATGCACCCTAATGATAGCCATAGACTGCTTGCTGCAGAACTAATGTTTATAAATTCTTACTCATATAGCAAGGTTGCTAATTAAGGAATTGACGCAACTGGGAAATGCCTGAATTCAAATAAAAAAGTATTATAAAGCTTCCAATTACCTCTACCCATTTGAAGGAGCTTGCAATTTTAGGCTGCTTTCAAATACATTTAATTAAATTAATTTTTTTAATACTTAAGAAGTTTTTAATTGGAATTCAGTATGAAATTTTAATGTCCTATTTGAAATTATTTATTTTCAGTGTGAAGCAATACAGCAAAGGAGAGGCCAACTTTTAATCGCTACCATCAGAAAAAGATCTTTGAGTAGAATTTGACTGGGTGCTATGAACACAGTCAGAAGTGGAGAGATTTAGAGACTTCTGCTGAAATAATTGAAATGCTACCTGGAGAAACTTTTCTTATAAATACTGGATTTTTATTTGTATAAATACTTCTTTTTTAGAAAATAGACGAAGAAAAGAATATATGAAGACTGAGTTAGAGTTATTCAGAGATCACTGTGAAGATATTTTTGAAGTATGCCCAACTTTTTTTTTTAATTAAATGCACAAGATGTTTGTTCTTATTTGAAAATTTGGACTAAAACTTCTGTGTGGTATTCAACTGGTGAAATGTTAGAATCAGTAACTTCCAGAGTAACTTTAGATAAGCTTACTCAGATTATTTTGTATATGGTTTTATATACATACTGGGAAATAAAACTTTGTACATAGACTGATTTTGTTAGCCTTGTGTTATGATTTTAATCAGAAGTGTCACCAAAATGATTTTGTCTTGATTATTGGAAAAAAAAATTAAATGCACAAATACACCTCTTGTATGTGCCAGAAGAAGACTAAATTTGCCTACTTTTGAAATGGACAATACATCTTAACTTGAACAACTTGGAAATAAAAAAATGTAATCCCGTTCCGATTGTTTTTTATAAGTTTAAAAAAATTGAAATCCAATTTCTACTACAGATCTCCCATGACAACCTGTCCCAATGAGGATTCTTCATTCTCACTATTGTCAGACAAATATTAGTAATATATAATAACTTAATAAGGTTTCTTCCTTTTTAATTTTTGGGGATCATGTTTTACAGTTATGCCATTGATGTCCTTTTCTGAGGGATTTTTAAAATGTACACTGGTAAAATATAAATCTTTTTGGCACAACGCAGTGAGACCGAGAAGCTTGTAGAGAAAGAATCAGACATGGTAGGTTATCTTTTTGTGAAACAATATTTGGAGTTTTGTCAGAGAAAAGATTTTTTGCAAATGATTTGAAGTGATACTTAAAAAGAGGGGGTATTTTAAATTTGCTTTATAAAATGCTTGGTGACGGACACAATTATATGCATAAAGATTAAAGTTGGGGCTGTTTAAAGGAACTTTTGCACTTAAAGACAGGAAGAAAGATACATATATTTCTGGAGACGTCGGTTATATTTCCTCAAAGACAGCTTGCTGCACATCTTAAATAACGAAGGGGTGTTTGTGTGTGTGTGGGGGGGGGGGGGGTAGGCAATATTGGGAAGTTACGCTATACGATCTTAGATGTTTCGTTCTTCAAAATTAGGCTCATTTACTGACTACAACATTTGAACACCTAATACCAAAATTCACATGGTAGAAACACAATGGAACACTTTTGAGATTCAATTTATATTTGTAATATTGGTCCATTAAGAAGTTGTTCAGAGAAAATTAGCTCTTAATGCTCGTGTAACTTGGAATGCTAGTCTAAAATCCTGAAAAGAAACCTTTGCATATTTTCATTTAATCGATATGATAATCCCTGTCATCAGTCATCTTGTTGGTGTATTTTCCCTGAATAGTCTGCTACAATAATTGAAAAATGATACATAAAATGATAAGAAAGGATGAACGCGTGCGACCTCTGACTCATTTTTTCATTACTGTAATTATTTACACTGATAGAGAAAAAAAGCGTTGAAGATAACAGAAATTGCACTGCACAAAGGTACATGTAAATGTGTACTAGATAAAAACAAGGAGTAACAACTTGTAACTCATTGATAAAAAGAAGTTGAAATATAAAGGAATATTTAGCGGAGTTGCATTTTGGTTTGCTCTTGATCATTCCCCGATCAGTTCCTTCTCACAACATGATAACCCACAAACAAAGGTACCCCGTCCCTCCTACCCTCTGATATCATGGCCCCCGAAAATACTACACTGTGATTTTCAACATTTTTGTAACAGCTATTATCGCATCCTGTGGTCAGAGAATACGTCCCTCCCATGTACTGGGTCTCTTTGATTACTTTGAAATTATGTAGTGAGGGACGATGACGAGCCATACAGGGCATTATCTGTATTCTAGTATGGCTTGACATGCAAAGTAAGACATGTATATTTAATAACGAGAATGTACCCTATTGAACTTTGACATGCAACTGCAATATGCTTTTCCATTTAATAGAATAATAATAATTATTAATGATCATGACACCATAATCATGTCTGGTATCATTTCGTTAAATTTCAAATGCAGTTTGGAGTACAAATAATACTAAGGTTTACTGTCGTTAAAATTTAGATACGCAAAAAATACTTCAGCCGTTTATTTTCTAATACCATGTCTTGATTTGTACCAGAGCTTCTTTCGAGACGTTCACCTGAATTTTTTTGCTTTTAATAGCCAAGAAAAGGCGTGCTTTATCATTTTCCTCAGAATAGCTCTTAGAAGAAAACTATTCACATATAAGGAAGACCTGTTGGTTAAATCTATTAAACAATTTACTGTCGCCATGTTGCCATGAACTTTCCAAGATAGAACGTTATCTGTTCGTTTAATTTGTTTTCATAACCGTAATATTACATTGATATTACTCTTAATGGTTGAGGCTGGTTATAGAACGCAATAAAGGAACATTATTGGCAAAAGTACTGTTACATGCGACTGAAAGGTGTTTCAGAGTGTTTCAAATACTACATGATTCGTGACTTAGCAGAATTTTTCGCATTTAATGGCAGTGTAAATGAAACATTTGAACAATTACGCTAAAATGACAGGTTTTAACATTCAACTTTACTCTACACGGCATATATAGCACGGCATTCCTCTTCATATGATTTCCGTCGTTTCAGATTTGATCACGTAAGGTGAACATGGCTGCAATGTGGACTTCACTTCTCCGTCGAGTCTCACCTGCCGCAATGCCATTAAGAATCGGTCAGTTCTTTTCGGTTAAATTGGCCACATTCATGTAGAAAAAAAAAAAAACCCCGATTAAATGTTGACTTACATATGAAAGATAACCGTATACAAATGATACATGGGAATTCTAAAATGGACATTAGTGAAAGCTATTTAGCTACCCATGCGTTATAAATCTTTGAAAATTGTTCTGACAATTACTATCATCGTATTTTAGTTTTGTAAAATTGGGTGTTGATCGCGCTAGTTGAAGTTCTATATATATTACAGCACTAAATGCGACAAACGTGTGCTCCTCGGATTCTTAGCAACTCATACAGCTATTTTCAAATTCAAATGAGAGACAACGTAGCTACGCCGGGGTGCGTATATTTGGCATGAAAAGACAACTTTCGAATACTATTACACTAAATAAAGGCTTGTATATTAACGAGGGCCCATCATCTTCATTTAAGGACAACATATACAGATACTCCAATACACAGCTGCCTACAAAGCACCCACAAGTTTTGTAAGAACTGGTGCTTTTCTTAACGGTGCGCATATAAGGCGCTGGGCAAGTGGTTCAGATTCTATCGTTTTTTCCCCCATTTCACGAAGAACTCAATTTTATCAAGTAACTTCTCTCAAATACAAGTTAATTTTCATGATAATGCTCTCCGTGTATCAATTTTCATCAACGAGATTGAATTAAGCAAATTATCAATGAAGATCCAAGTCGAAATAATAAGGCCTATGCGAAGACAATTTCACTCACTCGCACAATAAAACAAAACACAATTATCGGTTCCAGCAATTTATTCCAATAGGAAGCCTCCATTTGTCTCTATAAAATTTGTTTCACGTGATCTCTAGATAAATCTGCATAAACCTGCTCTTCAGATTACACTCAGGTAAATTTTATAGACGGTTAAACAAACTGGCAATATCCAATCGAATTATAACTGTGTTAGCATAAAGTGCTAGTATATAATATAGAAAATAAGTAAATACATGATCGCTAAAAGCAGTAATCTAAGGATCGCCCGTTGAACATTTATTCGATTTGAACAGGCTGGCTCTACAAGTTGCTGGGTTACTTATAAAGCATACTTACTAAGCCAGCTTTTTGCAAAGGGAGCGTTTCATTAACATAGCAGCAACCTATAACCAGTCTACTAGCCTTTTTTATATTTTCATAAACAAATGTATGGATGAAATATACACAAAACTACCTGCTACAGACACTAAAGTCAAGTCATTTCTACAGGACTATACAAAGCATGTAAACAATCACCTCAGTCTTATTCTAAGCCACTTTTGCATGATTTATCTGTACATAATGGTTTATCTGGGCTTGGGTTCAATCGGGCTAGTAAATACATCAAGGCAGTCCCGTGAAAGCTATCCAGTTGTTGGTTTGTGGATATTGCCCAGAGCTATCCATCCAATTATATATCTCCTTGTTACTGAGATTTTCCATCGCATTTTAAATACATAATAATAAGTAGAAGGTACAAAGAACCAAAGTTTTTGGACCACTTGCAAAAATTGTCCTGTCTCTTAATGTAAAAGAAGAAGAGTTTCTTATGAGAGGAACCTGCTCAAAAACCCGGTTTGCCAGCCAAACCACGTTGAGGGTACTTGGGAAGTGCCCGCCAGGTGTACACTGTCAACACATACACATCTTCCTACTATCACGGCAGCCCTTCTTTCCAGATGGAAGCATCTAAAGATACATACTGCTATAAGCTCTATTATGAAGAAGAAGACCTGTACACCATATAACAAGTACCCCCAGTTGCTTTGGCTAGCATATAGTTTGCTAAACCGCTATATTTGCCAAGAACAAGCTGAAAGGATTAGAAAATACAATATTCCCGAACTGGTTGTGAGAAATGTTACCACATTAAGTGGTCAAGTAGTCTTCCATGCCATCATTGTGCATAAAATATTCTTGTTGCCGTTCTTGTCACCAAGTTTTTCTTATATTAAATCTGGTATGAATGTTGACTTGTGTTAGAAATGTAAAACTTTTAATAACCAGCAAGTTCAGTAAAGGTTGCCTCAAGCTCTGCACTAAGGCTATTTAATTTCTCCTTCTCTGCTTCCAGTTCCCCTGCAAAGTGGGAAAAAACAAAGAAATTATTAGTGATGATATAAATAAATGTTAATTAACATTTAAGTTATTAATTAACATTTAAGTTAAATTTTTTCTATCATGAATTACAAAATTACTCAATTCTTTTTTGTCATTTACTGAACTTCCCAAAAATTCAAAATGACTCCAATCTTTTAACATACTTTCTACAATTACATGACATAACTGCTACTTTTGACATAAAAAGGAATCTGTAGTAATATATGATAATTATTTCTTTAAAAAGTATCACAATTATAAGACAGAAATACAGAAGTGCAAATGAGTCTGACAGTAACTGACACTTTTGAAAGGAACTGATAATGAGACATGTCCACGTAAAAAATGTGTGAATTAAAGAAGAAAGCAACATGATGGAAAAAAAACACATAATGACAATATAATAGAAAGTCTGAGAAATTACAAAATAAACCTAAACTGAAAAATTGCCAAATAATATCTTGACAGATGAAATAATTGGGTTGGTATGTACAAACCTTACATGTCCCTCCAAAAGGAAATATAGCGACTTTTACAAACCTTTAATTTCTGGGTCAGCAAATTCAATATCAGAAATTCTTGAAGGGATAAGAACTGTTTGTATAAGGTTTACATTTCACAAACAACTCATAGAAATATGATAAATTTCTTTTTTACCACCTAAACCATAGATGGTTATACTTCTGTAATAATCTCTTAAATGATTACTTCATACACAAAAAACTTTTTGGAAATAAAAAACAATGTACTTATTTTGAATGTTGGAATGGATTTATTAACTATTGGCAGGTATGAGAAAATCTCCTTTACCCCACGAAAATGTTTTTTTTTTTAAACCAAAATAAACAGTTGATATCCCTTTCAGAGAGATGAAGTGTGACAAGAGGCATTCATTTTGAGATGTAGAGGATCATAAATGCAGCATGCTGCAACAGGTTATGTAAAGACCAACACAAGTAAGAGAATTAAAATAAAGATTCAATGCCATGCAAGGTTCATGCAGTACCCAACATAACTTTAAAATATGACAAAACCTGACCATTGTTATCGAGTCCTAATGTGACTGAATGCAGCTTGAGGTGCCATGATAAAATTTAAACAAGAATATATACCTCCCCCCTCCTCCCATCTAAACTCCCAATTGTGTAAAAAGTTGTACATATTGAGACTTGAGGTAGAAAATTTCACCACAATTCAATTGGCTCTATGAAATCTGGTTAGAACCAGTCAGATAACATGTGTATATAGAATGGTTTATACCACTACCAGACCTTTCAAGGTAAGCTAATAGACCAAACCTTGAGCTCTGCCAAAAATAGCACAGAGAAGGCCAGGTGTATAATGCCCTACTAATATGGTGGCCGGATTCCTATTTTAGTAAATCAAAGGATGGCTTTGGCTGCCTAGCTGCATTCATGTAGTTGCGCACACCCGAAGCTGCAGAAAACTGAACAAAAGATTTCTACTGCTTCGGTTGGACTTTATCTCTTACCCAACCCCTTATTGTTAGGTGAACCTTACATGGATTACAAAACTAACAAAAAACCATTTTATAGCAATATCAGTTTGACTTATTGGTACCAACCATGTCATTCACTATGCAAGTTTCACATTGTCGCAATTTCTGCGAAATAGGCGTCCATTTCATTTCTAAGCAAGGCGGTTTGCTCCTTCTCTTTTAGCAATTGGTCTGAAGAAAACAACATGCAATAGGGTTCACGTCAAGTGAGATCACGCAGCAAACAACCCCCAGGACCCTGCAACCTTTTCCAAAACATAGTCCAATGAAGTATAGGACCACTTATGTTATTACTCAGGTTCCAATTCTCAAAAGCATTAAGAATACCAATTGCAAGTATTCCCAAAATCAATTCTACACTAATAAATTTCCAGACTTCAATTTCATTGAATATGGATAAGTTGCAAGTTCTTGGGTTAACAACAGTAAAATCATGCTTATAAGTTGCAAACAATTTCAATGTATCAAAATGCAAAAGTAACAGTATCAATCAACACTAATTGCAAATAACTGCTAAGTTGAAAAGTGAACAATCTATATCAGAAAAGCATTCACTGTCCATGAACAAGTAGCCTGAGGTGAAAATGAAGAGCATGTGAAATCAACAGCTGTGGAAAAAATAACTGCAGTTGTGAAATCAACTACCATTACAGCATTTTCTCCCTCATCTTTCACCATCAGAGTATCAGAAATCACATGATAAACAATACAGCATCTCCATTCAAAGATGGATGTTCAAATTAGCAGAACAGGGGAAAAAAACTACAGGGTCATGGCTGCCATTTTGTTGCTCTTTCTGTCGAGGTAGTGGTGGCTTTAGAGAAGGATATCTAGTTGTTAGTATCAGATGTTCTTATATGACCGAGCTCACTCTAACAATGTTTTGGCTCAAGTAAAATAGTTCAATTTTTATTCAGCAAGAGCAAAGTTCGTGAAATGAAAATTGCAGTTATGGTTACAGAATTCTATCATTTTTTATTTCATCCCAAAATATTATTTTCGCCATTTGTGAAAACAATAGAAGCTAGCGTGACCTCGGCATACCTAATACTCTACTTTGTCAATTAAACTACCAAACCATGTGTGTCTTCTATCACAATCCTGGGCACACCTCCTGCACACTGACCCACACAAACTCCATTCAATATAAACAGGCCACATTCATGTCAATATTAACCCACTTCACACAGGCCATGTCTACTGCATTGGGGAAGGCAAGAAGCTAAACCAGAGTCTTACTAGAGCAAATATGTCCAGTGTCTGGTACATTAGGCAAGGTATGGGAAACCATTCAACTGCTGAAGTCTAGATTTTCTTTCTTCTGAGCAAAGAGATATCACAATTTCACAATCTTTTAAAGAGGATTAACTTTTTTAGTGTCCATTCCCTTGTTAACTAAATGTTGCACAGTTGTGATGCTTTAAGAGAAATTGTCACTTAACTCTAATGTCACAATGGGGAGCCACAATTAATGCTTGGTTTCAAATTTCAAGTTTTTATTTTGAGGGGTCATCTACTGTGCTTGCTTTCTTCCCTTATCTCTTACAACTTTTCCCGCCTTTTTCTATTTACCAGACTTGACCCTGCAATGGTAATGCAATGAATGATCTGAACCTACAGTAAATTTACCCTGGACTTATACCTTTATAATGACAGGCAAATATTAAGGTGCTTCACTCACTCCTTTAATCTCTGTGTACGTAGTGTACACTAAAAACATTCCCAATCCTTAAGTAAACACAACCCAGACCAATACAATGGCTGGGACTACTTTCCTCTTTATGTGACCAAAACTGAATGAAGGCAAGTCAGCAGACTGTTATATGCAATCTGTAACTGTAAAAGAGAGCTGGGAGATAAAAATCTTCAAGACTGGAGATGTAGAAATCTTAAAAGGCTTGCCGCAGCACTGAATTCAATATAGCCATTACCAAAACCTAATCTGATCTTTGGGAGTTGCATCATAGAGAAAGTCCAATGCAGAACCTCCAAATTTAAGTACCACCTCACCATTTCTATAACATTTCTATCAGGTGACACACCAAGGTTATCATTTATTTGTCAGATAATATGTACTTCCAAAAACATATCTTCTACACATCCTTGGCCTATGTTCATCATGATAAGATAGGGCCTAACCAGCAGCCTGCCCACACTGCTCTATCTAGGATATAACGGGCATTCTCTGAACACACGCAGGGCTATATAAGGAGGGGAAGTGGGACTGTAGGGTTACATCACATTTTAGCACAAATGAGACGGCAAATTCGAACTGTGAGCATAACAGTAAATCTAAAGCTAAACACAAGCCCTTTTCTGTCTTAATTTCTCCTGGTTCAAAAAGCCTTAACTAGATTTTCGCCGATGCAAATAACAGATGGTGTTCATTCAGAGACATGTTATATTTAAGACAGGATGGAAAGCAGGTTTACCCTTTCAACCTGCAGGTAAGACTGCCAAATGTGGGCTTTTCCATTGCCTTTACTGCCTCCCTCGTCTCCAATCCACTGACTGACTCATCTTCCTGACCTTTCTTCTACCCCCAGCAGAGAGGCCGATAGACAGGCCTGTGTAAAAATACAGCCCACCTATGGTTCAAAAACCTGGAAGCCTGCCCACATAGCAAATTGAAGCACAGGTTCCTGGTGCAGTTTAAGTGTCAGAGCAGTATGTGGAGTCTTAGAGTCAGACATCATCTGGCATAGCTGCCCCCATTCTTGTTCCCTTCTCCATACATAGCATTTATACAAACAGGCTCATACTGTATGGGATTCAAAGCAGTGGGAAGAAACCAAAATGAATTTTTCTTTGCAGTTTCTGTGAGGGCTATTGAAAATTGGAAATGGGAAAAGTCCAGGATACCTATCTGCATCTAAACTTCTACATTTGGGTTCATCCTCTAATTCAGACAAACATTCACACATTTACAAAATCAGCTCTCACGATTCTCTCAGTCCACAGCAATGTATAAAATACAATTCAAGAACCTGGAGTGAAAGTGGAACACATCTGGAATGTGAACAATTAGGGAAATTTCAAATTATTTTTCTCCAAACATGTCTTTGGAAGCAGTTACCAAAACATCAATTTCATTTTTTGTCTTTAATCTTGCCAATTTGGGTTCTCTTCAAGTTCATCATAACCTCAAAGGCTTCCAGATATGTTGTTTCACAGCAACTCCCGGCTTACCTTCTAAATTCTCACACTGTTCTTTCAACCATTTCACTTCTTTATCTAAATTCTCGGCCCGTTGATCAGCCTGCAAGAGACTTACTAGATCAGCAAAAAAACCATCACAATGCAATCCACATGCACATGCCAAACAGCTGATGTCCACCCTGGCAACCAAAACAAAGCTATTGCCATGGCAGCAACAACAGCTTCTGAAACACCTGAAACTCATTAGGTCATTGTTCTTCATGGTCTTCATCTGTAGCATGCTATCAAACCTGTCCTTGCTTTTCCCCCATCAGCATCAACATACTAGGCTTCTAAATGGTGAATAATGAAAGGGCTCAGTGAAATTGGTAATGGGGGAAGGAGGGGCATAATATGTGACCTGGAAATGGCAAAGTGTGATTTTTGCATGGCAACACACAGTTTTCATGCTCATACCTTCCAAATTATCAACATCTTTCTGGAGTTTTGCCACTGTCCTCTCAGCCTCACCAGCACGGTGTTCAGCCTACATAACAGAGATAAATACATGTATTATCATGAAAAGGTTATGTGTGGTGTACACATGGAAGGATGGAGACACAGGAAGCATGCTGTACATAAGGAAAAAAAACATCCAAAACCACAACGCTAGGCTCACGCTAGAATGATTTTAGTTTCAGTTGAAACACAATAGCCATAGATTGATTTTTGAAATATCTATTGTACTTGGGTTAAAAAATTAAATTCCCATCTTACTTCATCAATATGAATAACTCTCATTAATAAGCAAACTAGAGTGAGCCTAGAAAACCCATGCAAATGTATAAGACAAGTCATGAATCTGTGAAAATCTCCTCCCCACACTCTACTGCCTGCATGCACATAAGTTCCTCCATGCCTGCCCAGTAACTATGGGCGTAGCCCCTGTGCATTCACTTCTGTCTCATACTGCTGGTGGCGGGCAGTCTGCAGCACACACAAGACCCTGCCAAAACAACTAGGTTAAACTATATGTACATGTCAATTTGCATGCAATTTGCAAGGTAAATTAAACAATGTGCAAGACTTGATCAGGCCAGATTTTTGTATTTATTGGTTTTTTTTCATTAGTGCTAAATGTAGCAGCAATTGTATTCATATTTGTAAACCTGAATCATTTTCATCTTTCAAATTACAAATGCAATTTTTAATGTACTTGTAGTCTTAATAACTGGCTTGAACACAGACAATGAACTGGTGCATCCCAACACAAGTGTGAATTGACTAAATCAAAGTATAGGCAATTTTTCATCTAATTCTTCTCAAACTACACTGATGTATAGACAATCAACAAAACAATACAAATAGGCACACAAACAGACAAACAAATAAATATACAACATAACTCCATTATTGCCTGCAAAAACATGTTATATATATATTTTAAAAAAATTCATCCACAACATTCTACATCAAAAATAATTTTTGAAAAGCACAATATTCCAAGTAAGATAGCAACATTCTTTATTTTTTATCACAACCAAACAAGCTGTAGCATGCGGTGTTTCATCCTAGTCTTTTCACAATTTAAAATAACACAACCAATTTTCCATCTACTTTCTTGAGCTATCATCATGCTCTCTTTTCTGTCCATGTTTAATCCCCCTACCCCAATTACACCTCAATGACTTGTAGTCTGACATTGTTGAAAAATTTTTTATTCACTGATTTTAGTCATTACTTTAAAATGTCGATATTTTAGCCGATCCCATTATTCTGTGCTACCCATACTGTACTGTACTACCCATGTAGTCAGTTATGCACTAACATTGTTATATGAAGCATGCAAAGAGATCATTTCTGATCACAAAAATTAGTGCTGCCAAATAGCAGTGTACACATACCTCCTTTGACCTGGCAGTTAAGTCACGGATTGTCTCCTCATAGCTGTCTTCTCTCGCTGAAGCCTAGAAAGTGAAAAGAAAGCAAAAGAAAATTACATTAATCATTTATCTCTTCTTTTTTTCCTAGGTAAAATCTGTTAACTTCACTTTGAACATTTATGTAAGAAATGATAATTTTACCCCAAGGCAATATTTTTCTTCTATTCTTTTTTGACATGTTCACCAACATAATCTTTTCCAAAAAAGACAAAGTGATGCAGCCAAACATGGGAACATTGCATAATATCAGAGACAAAATATGGTATGCTGAACAATTAAATATATATGTACATCCATGTCAATATCTAGCTGAATATTATGATAATATAGGAATAAAAGCGGGGTAATATTGCTAATAATCACTTTGGAATCTTTCATCTCAACAAAATGCCTTTGGCATTTATGTCCTTTGTGATCTCCAAAGTGACAGAACCTAAAAAACTACCTGGATTGAGAAGTAGACCAGATGGGGGAACTGCCCAAGCTGTGATAAGAGTAATGATAACAGCACTAATACAAACCAAAGAATAAAACATCATAATCATGTTAATTTCTCAAGTACTACCTATATCCAGATAACAAACAGATGGGTTTTTGTTAGGGAGCGTGCACTTTGTTCAAGTATGAAGTCCAAAACACGAGGATGGTTTATCCAACATTTGGAAATAGAGAAATAAAGTGCAGTTTTGACCAATGCTACAAGAGCATGGCAAAATCTAGTGGGATTTTTCTCTTTTCTTTTTTCTTGTACTGCCATGCTAAACTTACCTGCAAAAAAGGCGAGCTTCTCCCACAATGACATAACAAGAGAAAACTAAGCAGAGTGTGTTTGTGTGTATTGTTGTCTTCATGTGTTCATAACAGGAAACTACAAAGGTTCTTAGTTTGCCAAATGTCTAAAATATGCAACACTAATGCAAGCACCATGCACTATACCGAAGATTAAGAGGCAATGTCTTCCCAAAGTTTTTAAGCAATATCAACATGCTGTGAACAGGTTGTATTGATTCTGCGTGTGCAGTGGAGACCAAGGTGTATGTTGCAAGAAGTATAGAGTGATGGTTTGACATCTTTTCACTAGGATGTCCAAATGTAACCATGAGATGTGCAGCATGGTTGGACTGTTGCCTAACTGCTCCAAGATCCATCAACCAGTTAAGACATGCCTTGTGATCGGCTGGTGCACCACTGTACGGTGACACCTTGCACGTGACATGCTACATGATTGGTTTGGACATCTCTGTACTGTGATGTCCTGTATGTGACATGCTTTGTGATTGGCTCTTACACCACTGTACTGTGACACACTTTGTGATTGGTATGAACATCACTGTACTGTGATGCCCTGTATGTTACATGCTTTGTGATTGGCTCTTACACCACTGTACTGTGATGTCCAGTATGTGACATGCTTTGTGATTGGTTCAGACACCACTGTACTGTGATGTCCAGTATGTGACATGCTTTATGATTGGTTCAGACATCACTGTACTGTGATGTCCAGTATGTGACATGCATAGTGACTGGATGGCACTCCATAATCACGCCATGCAAAGTCACAACTAGCTCAGAGAAATGTTTTTACCTCCTGTTCACTGATTTCAAGAGATTTCATGTTGTTGCCCACCACCTTAAGCTCCTCCTCCAGCTCAAGGATCTTACTGTAACAAAGCAATCAAGGAGAGAATGGAGAAATGAAACAAAAGAGAAGCAAGAGCAGTACTACAGCAGCAGTGACAATGCCTGACTAGAAGAAATGAATAAATTCTTGCCAGACAGCTAGTCACTTAGCTGTTAGCTGTTACTAAATACATATAGACAGGTATATAGCCAGGTATAGGACCTGGACACATAGGAAAGCTGGTTGTACACCATCTTTGCTACTATACAGCAGGGATGATGCACCCAGTCAGTATTTTTTCTCAAAACAAAAAAGTTTATTATCTGTTCAGTATCTAAAAATCATCAGTTTCTTCCTAGCATAGGAACCCTTCATCAGAAGGATTTTGGCCAACTGGATTGTCAGTTTTGAAAATCTGTGGACGATAAAAAAAAAAAAAGGAGAAAGGGGGGATAACTTTTGTTTTGAGAAAAAAATACTTCATTTTCCTTTGTGGCTCCAGTTCACAGAGGACACATTCACTAAAACTACCTGCTCCTCATTATTCTCAAGCGACTTCAAGTTGGCACCAACGACGTGCAATTCTTCTTCCAGCTCCTTCAATTTGCTGTAATAATGTATATAAGAACACAGTGGGATCAAAAAGGCATGGCAGCACAATGCACAAAAAGCACACCCCCTAACAAACTCACAGTTAATATGATAACTGCACTATACTACAACCTGGGTGGGGGTTGCCAGTGGCACAATAGCCTTACCTTCTCTTCATTAATTGACAAGGACTTAAGATTGTGAGAAACCACATGCAGTTCTTCTTCCAATGCTTTTATTTTGCTGTAAAATGCATAACAAACACTGTTGTCATCCAACAATGGTAAGCCAGGAAAGATCAAGCATGAAATCACAGCATCATTGTTATACCCCTCCCTTCCCAAAAATCTACCAATTTTACTTTTTTTAACCTTTTCATGATATACTTGATTAAGTTAACTTTAGTTTCTTTTCTGTTTTCAATAATAAATATGAATTTTACTCAAAATCTTAAAACCAGAAACACTCGTTTTCAACAATAAACATGAATTTGATCCAAAAATCCAGAACAAGACACTACTTATTCCACATTAGTAATTATAATCTGTATCCCTCACATTTTGGATAAAAAAACTTCATTTTTTTTCTTTTTCTTTTTTTTTTTTTTAAACAGTAAACAGCATTTCAAGTTCAACTTAGGTAATGAAGACTAATCACATGCATAAAAAGTCCCTAACCATGCAGTAATTATCTTTAACTGAAAGAAATAATGCCTCTAAGCTATCTCAACTACTAAGCAAACAAAATATTCTATAAAGACAAAAACATCAGCTAATTTCTACTAACAATGCAATTAAATGGTAAGACAAATCAAACTAAAATTCTGATTTTTACTGAGGTAAACATTTGTAAATTAAAATTGTAAATTGAATGACAGTTATCAGACATGCTCAAAGAGGGAATGATCTACGTAAAAATTTGGTTCTCATTAATTGAATGGGAAAATACTTTAAAATTATGAGGTTTTAAAACATGCAGCAGATGCAAAACAAAAACTATACATCCCACTGTGTTCAAATATTGGAAGAAGTAACTCACGCTTCTGCATTGTCTGCACGATCTTCAGCACGCTCTAAGTCTGCTTCTGTTATTGTTAATTTTCTCGTAACCTATGTAAAATTCATTAAAATTTAAATTAAGTATTGTTCTTTTTTAAGCTATAAATCCTTAACTAAAAGACAAAGTTCTTCAAAGGATAAAGCCCATATCTTTTCCATATGACCTCACAGGATAAAGAAGGCACATCCAATCATGAATGAAGGTAACAAGAAAGAATACCTTGAAGAACTTTGTCATGTTATTACAATGCTGCTGCTTCTCTTGGTGACAAGATATGCCACCTAGTGCGTATTATACACATCAAAAGCAGCAACACTGTAAAGGGAGACCCAGGGGACAAGCCTGGACTGTCCCAAACAGAGAATACCAGACACTAGCTGGCTCCTCGCAAAAATTTCATTACTTACGCCTCAGCAGCTTCCAAGCGAGCCTCTGCACGCTCCAGATCAACCTCTGTGATGGCCAGCTTACGAGCAGCCTGTGCACGAACAATAATAAGATGAAGATCAAAAATTCATTTCATTTTGTATAAAATAGTTGGTGCATTTTCATTGCACACAACTTGCATATTCTCTGGACATGCAGTGTAACTGTAGGTCTCATGCCAAAATTTTCATGCAATTTAATTTTGTTGTGTCGTTGGCTGGGTGAAATTTCAAAAACAGTACAGGCTGAAAACCTGCGAACAGTCAGGCTGCTCTCATGCTGATGCAGTTTCACTCATTTATCACATCACTTCAAACAATGCCATTCTCTCTTCTCAAAGGCTGCTATCACTACATAACCATGATCCTGCAAAAGGTTTTGATATTAATCCCCAGTTACCCTCCCACCCCATTTCCCTAGCACCTTTGAGCAGAGAGAGTACTTGGAACTATTTACTCTTCACAAAGAGCAAATATAAGCTCAACCTCCCTGTAAACAATCTATATGTCTATGCCAATTCTTAAGACAAACAATATAAATCTTCAATGCAGTCATTGAAAAGTGAAGAGTGAAGGTGAAGTCTAGTTCAAAAACACTATTGAAATTTGGTGAAAAGGTATAATTACCCACAAATGATAATTTCCTTTTGACAAGTCTCAATATTTTAATCACATCACATCAGCAATTTAATTCAATATTTACCCAAGCCAAGAAACAATGATCATTTGTATGTAAATTCACCCTTCTCTTTCTAAGTTCAACCTAATCTACATTTCAAATTCCCTACAGACAAGTCATTCTGATTCCCCTAATAATGTCACCAAAGGTCAAGAGGTCACTATGACACTTCTCAGGGCCTGTAGTAACCCATATATATGGTGAGAATATGATAGGGCTGCTTGCTGTTTGTACAGGGCCACTGATTAGGATGCTTGCCTTTACAAAGTGGTCGGATTTGTGTGGTAACAATTCAAGTGAACTGTAGTAGAGATGTGTCTAGTAAATTTTAACATTTTGTTTATAAGCATTTTGAAATGTCCATTAATTTTATTTTCTTCAATGTCAAATTTGTTGCCAGTTAGTATAAAATTTTGAGGCTATACTTTTAACCTCCTTAATAGCTTTAGAACGACACAGAAGTTATGATTACAAAAGGCCCCACAAAGCAGTTCAGAATGGTTTGTCTAGATGAAAGGAATTCAAACAAAAATGAGGCAATGTGACTTCTGTATCTACATAAGGTAATTCATCAGATTCAATTATCATGTTATAACCAAGCTACATGCTAAAGTCAAATAAAAAGCACTTCAAACAATGCCATATCATAGTTGCATAGGACATTATATGAAGTGCAGAATGAGAAATGAGCCTCATCATCATCAGCAGCATGGTGGCGTCCCCGAGGGGCATCTCAAATGGCTCTTGATGGGAAAGATGAACCTGTTTTAAGAAGTCAACATGCATGGTTAGTGAACACCGTAATGTATTTTGGGTTAAATCAAGTGCACTTATGTTAATAAGAAAACAGTTGTATGTAGGTGTGGTGATAACAGCCTGGAAATGGCAGACTTCAAAGGCAATGCTATGTGGCTGAAATGGAATGAAAGGGAATTCAGGTTCCAGAAAAAAACACAGCAATTGTTCAAACCATAGCAGCATCCACATGCAGTATGCACAAAAGGAGGCAGAATACTTTTGTACTTCTTTGTACAGAAGAGAACAAATTTCTTCAAAGCTTTTTTTTTCAAAGTACTCTAACAAACAATCCAAATTATTACCAGTCTCTTGTAAAGATATGAATATCTTCAACATGAAGCAAAAACTGGCTTCACTCAAGTATAAGCAATAGGTCTTAAGAATGAATGAACATGCTACTGTCATTCTATTTCACAAACCAGGGCAAAAAAACAAATCTAGGCCAACAAAAAAAGGCAAACCACGCCAAACAAATATATTATCCAAAGTCATGCAACCAAGAATCATTATCTAGGCGAGATAGTACAAATGATAGCTTATGCCTCATACTTTCAGCCAGTAAAAAAAAACTGCCACTAATCTCTAGAGAGACATTATGCACATTGAGAGGAAAGTGGCTACTTAGCTTAAAGAGGCTTAGTAGATTTACAAGACTTTGTCATACAAGTACATTACAAATACTTCTGAAGAAAATGGGCACTTTACTTAGAAATTTATGTTTGAGAAATGAGAAAAACTGATTTCAATATAACTGTACAGATCATTGTCATGAAAATAAATCAGTTTCTGCCTAGATAACTTCTGAGAGTTTTTACTTATGGAAGGAGGGGTAAGGGATTCAGGGAAAGTTCACCTCATCATATTTTCTATCGGCATCTTCAGCAATGTACTTGGCCTCCTGAAGCTGCTTCTCCAGCTCAGCAATACGCTCATCATCAGTCATGGTACGGTTTTCCAGGGCTTTGCGACCTCTAGCAACGCACACAAAGAAGTAGGAGGTAGAAGTAATAAAGAGCCAACCAAAATAACATAATAGGTTGTACAATAACAATAACAGGAATGACAATTGCAAAATAATAAATAAAGACATAGATACACCCACTGAAACTAAAAAAGAAAGCACTTGTGTGTTGAGGAGCTGTCCAAATAAAAAAGTGCCATTGATCAAGCCACCTAAGTGACATTTAGTATGGAGAGGGCCTAAAGGGGCAGGGCCTATACCAGGTGTAAGGGGGGGGGAGGAGACAGAGGATGAGCTACCAAGTCTCAACATGCCTAAAGAGTTGCCTTGGTGTTCACCTCATCAAATTTACGGTCAGCATCTTCAGCAATATATTTAGCCTCCTTCAGCTGGGCTTCTAGGGTCTCTATTCTTTCATCATCCTGCTGTGTCCTGCCCTCTAATGCTTTACGCCCTCTGGTGGGACACAAGAGAAAGAACTGTGAAAAACCCAAAGGCAGGAACAGACATTGCACTAGCCAGAGCAGAAAGTGGCAGTTAATCAAGTTGGACAGAGTAGAGCCATTGTTGTTCTTAGATCAATAAAAGGGATTGGGGGGAAGGGGGGGTTGCCACTTGGGCATATTAAAATGACCCTTCCAGACATGTGCCTCCAAAGCTGTTAACCTAAAGTGAAAAAAAAAAACACCTGAAATACAGAAAAGTTTTATTAATAAAAACAAAATTGCTGAAAAAGATACCAGATGCTGTTAGTTGGAGTTACCTACAAACACAGGCACATACCTCGTCAAATTTGCGTTCAGCTTCATCTGCAGTTTCTGTGGCTTCTCGAACCATCTGCTCAAGCATTCCAATTCTATCATCATCAATATTGTTTCGGTTCTCAAGCACTTTTCGCGCTCTAGTGTAAGAAAAGATGCAAGGCTGTATGAACACACAGCAAACGTGCTAACACAACACATGCAAGACATTTTGTGAACAGAGAGTTTAACTCTTCCAACACGAAAAAACATCATAAAACAGATCTCCCAACTGCAATACAGACATTAAATGACAGGACTATAAATTTCCATAAACCCAGCCCAACGAAATATCTTTACACATTTAGTGAGTCTGCAGTTTCCTGTTAACATACATTGCTTCAAGCAACCCTTGTTATGTATAGGCAGGAGTGGTGATGATAATATCGCCAGGAAGATATAAACTGCTTGGTTCACAAAACTATGTGCATAGACACAAAACAGCAAGACATAAAACAATACAAAATGCCACACTTTTTCCAATTTAAAAAGATGGCCGCGTTTGATGCATACCTCTTCGAACATTCGCTCTCGCTCTTCAGCAATACTGCGGGCATGCTTGAACTGTTGTTCTAACTGTGCTATCCTATCCTCATCCAAATTACTTCTATTTTGCAGTACCCTGCAGGATCTACACCAGGCATGCAAGAAAATGATTGAAGCGCTACCTGTTAGTGGATTCTGTACATGGATTAACATATAAAAGAAACTGTTGCGGAAAAGATCTTGCATAAATTCAAAAACAAGAAAGGGTTGATAGAAAAAAATTAACTTTGGATACAAAAGTCATACCAATACAATAAAACAGGTAGCAAGATATTAAATAATAAATAGTAAATGTTACAAAAACTTCTCTCATGCTATCCCCCTTCTTTCCCATGGTATAAATAATATGAAAACCCCGTATCTATCCAAGATCTACATTGTAACAGACTCAATAAAAGACCACTTTCACATTTTAACATTACAAAATGTTTCAGATGTACTATGAAGTAATAGCCTGTTAACGCAAAGGTATTTTCATCAATAATCCTTTATGTTGGTCACATTCCTTTACGAGTGACTTCACTGGCTTCCAATTTCTCCAACTGGGTCAAGACTGTAGTGCCCAGTGTTTAGACGAAAAGGTTTTCAAACTGGCCATCTGATTCATTCAATAAGCATTAGGCTTCAAATCTGAGTTGATAATTTCAATAAGAAAAATTAACAAACACCAAGAGAAGAAATTGCGGTCATTAGCCAAAATGATGTTCGGAACAACAGTAATTCCTAAATTTCTGATTTCCCCTTATTTTAGGCACAAGAGAAATTCTTCCTGACAGAATCACACAAGCAGAAAAAGGTTAGGGCAACTTATTTAATTATGTTGTTGCAACAAAAAGACTGGTTATTAAAAGAAAATACATGCAGATGAAGAAAATGGCATGCTGATATATTTAAAGTGCACACTTTAAATTAGTGAAATATAATATTCCACAGATGAAATAAATATGATATCCAGCTTAGGTTATCTATGAAGGAAGTAAAAAAGCACTGGAAAGCAAGATAAAAAATTTGCCATTTAGAAGAGCGCCAAGATCTATCTGTACAGTAGGCAGAGAACTCTTGAGCAAAGAATCCTAGATGTATACAAGAAACGCAACAATCACAACAAGAGGTCAACATACACATTGACACGGCCACACCAAATTTCAACAATTATACCAATCATCAAAGCTACATTCTTAACATATCATTTATACATAATTTTGCTCACAACAATATGATTTGGCTTTTGATAATCATACAATCAAGGGCAGCATGTGCAAGTGGCCATAAATGGAATCAATACAGGCCATTAAGTTACCAAAATCCAATTTCATTTGACAAACCTTTATTGTTATTATGGTATCCATGTACTCGGACCCTATTAATCCTTCAATATACACCAAACTACCCATAAAACTGGCCAATTTCTTTGCCCTACATCCAAGATATCAGTGGCACATGATAAGAGTTAGCTAGAGTAAAGATGCCTTGTGTGCACACATATAGCTCAACTTAAAACATCAATATCCAGATCCCTTAGTCACATTGTATTTAGGATTACAAAAGCCCAGTACAAAGGGAACATTATGTTGGAGAAATGAATGCATATACATGAATATCCCTCAGGTTCCAAATAATAGTTAAAGGTGTGTAAGAGATGGATTTAGGATGAAACCCACCTTTCACACGAGGTCAAATAGCTTATGTGACCTGTACTATAAAATTCTGCCTACCCCAATGGCAAAAGGGGACAATTTTGTGCAATCAACTCAACAGGATGTTTTTTCTTAGCTTTGAGGAAAGGGTATACTTTTACAAAGAAGTAATGAATGCCCTTGGAGCTGCTGGTTTCACACCCCTCTTTTTAGACCATGACTCATTCAAACCTATGCAAATGATGCCCTTGACGCAATGAAAAAAACAAACAATAAAACATCTGAACCATTACATTTTCTGTGCTTGATGGCTTTTCCATAAGCTATTCACAAATCTTCTTAGAAATCCAAAAAGAGCCTCCTTTGAATTTTTGAATAAATGTCCAAAAATAAATTTAATTGCATTTCTAAGCTCATTTTTCATGTTGCCACCATTGAAAGTAGATATTTTGGGCTCGCTGTTACATGCCTGGTGCAAATAATTTTGCAATACAACAAAAGAAATCTGACTTGGGCTTAAAAATACTTAAGTAAAAAAAAATTACAACAGAATCAAGAATAAAATTTACAAGGAAAGTGAATACATACCTCTCAGACTCATCTGCAGCTTGAGAAGCCTCGTCCAACTTGGATGATGCTGCAGTGAGTCTCTCCTCTGTGCTTTCTAGGTTTTCTTCTAATAGTAAGACACGCCTGTTCAGTGTCTGCACCTGCTCCTCAGCCTAACAATGACAAAACAAAAATAAAACATTTAAATAAAAGAGAAAAACCTTGTAAACATTTGGCAAAACACTAGGTTGGTGTGGTGAATACTTTCCCTACATCTGAAGTAAGGGAAATTTTAATGGATTGGGTGCTTTTCTTTCATTTTTAAACTGTCTGTCATGAGTAAAGAAAATGTTAAATATTCTTCACATATTTTAGAAAACCTTCATCCCTTAAGGGCTGATTATAATATCTATAATACAAAAACTGATAAAACACAGACATCCTAACAGCGTGTGGTATACTAAGATGCCTGTCGTGTTATATAACTGCCACATAATCAAGTAATCATTTACAAGTAAAAGATATACACAACCATGCCCTAGGGTCACACATACTACAAAGTTATATCCTGATATCCATACACCAAGGAAAGGAGCCAAAAAAACTTCCCATTCATAATTTGGCAGGGGCTTTTACTGATACAGATCCAGCATTGATTGGAGCCTATTTCCAGACAGAACATATAGTATCTACTCTTCCAGGTATTAATTTTCCTTACTGAAAAATACTACTTATTAAAAAACACCAGTGATTTATTTAAAATTAAACCTGGCATGCCCTTTAACTTATAGACCTTCACAAGAGATATTGCTACATATATCTTTAGTGCATAATTCATAGCTGTGTCTGACATAAACTGCCCTTTTATTGTACTTTATTACAACGCCATTAAATGCTTTGTTATCAAGGCAAACCTGCATACAAATAGCAGATCTTAAATTCTCTTTGAAATGCTAACAAGACTCTACTCATAAACCCCTTCTAGATGCCCCAGCAGCCTGTGTGATTGAGTCATCCATATGTGCACCGAAGTTGTATTAAGATAGACTATGGTCACTTAGTCGGATACTGATGATAAAAGGGAAAAGAATTGAAAATACCAAGTGCTCATAAGAAAACAAACATTCCTTTACCATCAAGTACAAAGTGGGCCAATCTAACTTTACAAAGACAACATATTTGTACACAATAATTCTTCACCTCAAATCTTGTGGATGATTCCACTTAGCCGGTTGAGTGAATGAAAAAAGTACCTTTTTTATATAATGACACATCATTTAAGAGGAAATGGGAATCTGGGCCCAGGCACCTGTAAGGCCCCAAATTTGGAATTTGTGTCTCTACCTGTTATCTGAAACTATTATTACAATTTACAGGTTTTGAATGAGAATGAAGTGCTTTAATGTTAAATGCTCAGACAAACTAACAATGATGCTATTGGGATTAGTCATCTGAATGGCACCTAATACCCAATTAAGTGTCTTACCTTTAAAACAAGGTTAGAGACCCATATTCAAATTGATTTCTTAGGAGTTACGAGGAGTTATGTCAGAGACAATAAAACCCAGTCATGCTGCTTTTTCTTTAGGTATAAATTATTCATAGTTTATTAAATGGTATGATTATGCAAATTTTTACTTTTTTCTCAATACTTGTTTTCACTTATAAAATTTTACTTGCATTTCATTAAATTAAGCCAGTTTACATAATTAAATTTCCTGAGCTAGAAGTTCCAAATTATGTTGTTTTGTTTTTCAAATTCTTTTCCCAGTGCATTCATTATGTTACACAAAGCTATACATTATGTTGCATGAGGTTTCTGATCTGATTGTGTAAAATCTTGATCACACTACCTTCCCTAATTTATGCATCTACCCCAAAAATATCAACTAGTCTATACACAAATCACAAATTTATGCCATTATCATACTTAATAACACACTGAACAAAGATAATTCATAGTTAATACATAATGAGATCTGTGCAAAGCTTTTGGTATAAAACTATAATTAATCAAAAATGCTATCTCTCATCACCTCTTGGATGATGATGTGCAGTAGACAATTTAGAATGATCCCAGACACTGGTGTGAATAATAAGTCTATATTTGTATTTCGGATGGGGGACAAGAGTTCATCCAAGGTGACAATAAAAATGTCAACTGGGCAAATGTTCTATCTGCACAGTTAATATCTGTTTTTTATTTAAGAAATGACCTTGCATAGTTGTGGCTTTCACTGAGATGGAGTCATGACTAGGAAGGGCTGATATCTGACCTGGATTTCAACTTACTTCCGGACATGACAGACACTGATTGTGACTAAAAAAACGCCGTCAAAGGAGACTGCAGACGGTTCATATAAGTTCAGAATTCCTAAGGGGTTTCACAGTTTAAGGGTTCCCCAGTATCAAAGAAAATGCCTGATGCCCTTGCTTCTAAACCGTTTGCTTATGTCACGCCATTTGTACGGCGGCATTTTCACTCTCATTTGACCCTAACTAGATTAAGAAATATGATCGCTGTGTATACTAAAGCTACAAACCATGCCCAAACTTTATATTTTCGACTACAACTTTAGATATTTATGCAGAGCAAAATAGCTAAGTACTACTAATCTACATTAACGACAAAGTGATGTCCGATTCTACTCACATGCCCAACCCCTTACGTATGAAATAACAGAATAACATTACAATTATATACATACTTTTTCCTTTTCAATTTTCTCATTTTCACACTCTTGGCATTTCATCTCGTATTTGTCTCTCATTTGGTCTAGCTCCTCCCTTAAACTAGACATTTTCTGTTTGAGAGCATTCAATACGTTTCCTCCTTTCACGGCCGACATTTTGACGATTAAAGTAGTCGAGCACAAATCTAGGCTTCAGAGATCAAAAATGGCTGACCGGCTTCGGCTTGACCTTATCACACAGCAAACAGGTGGTTGTGTTACTCGCTCAAAAGTAGTGCGCTAAATCAGGCGCTGTCCTCATAGTTTTATGGCAAAAACGAAGTTTTCACTGACAAAGCTCAATTCTACTGCTTGTATTTAATCAAACACAACCTCAGAACATGAAGCCTAAGAGAAGTCAGAAGTCCTATTTATCACAAAAATTGTATTCTTGAGCGGTGACGTATGTTGGAAGGCTGGGGTGGAGATCCGACTTTGTCACGTGACTACTATTTTACACCTGAGCTGTGTCACCAGCTGGGGACACCCCTCTGACTGAATACAGGCATTATATACGACGCGTCTTCTGCGGGTTTCTTCTTCTTTCTATTTTTTTTAATTTTTCAGATTTTCATTCAGAAAAATGCTAACTCACAACTGTTACGGTTTAGCGTGGCAATAACTAAGTTATCATAATGATGCATATATGAAGATCTATTAAAATTTAAAAGATGTAATTAACTTCCTATCAAAGCTTTCGGCGCCTAGGCCTAGTTCAGGGGTTTGAAAAAAATGGTAAACAAAGCTTGGGTAGGATATTACGTCTTTTTAGTAGATCTTCATAGATGCATCATTAAGATAGCTATTTATTTCTTAAAGATCTATACGGTGATTTGATAACAAAATATGTACAAATTCCATACAAAAAGTTAGAATCTTCGTATGTTCTATTATGAATGATTATTGCACGATAGACATTTAAACTTTTGTATGACTGAGCTCTCTTAAAACGGTGGAGTTATTTGACATCTGAACGTTAGTCCTTTTAAGCAAAATTTAAGTTTTATCAATTGAGTTATATGTCACTTTTCTTTTTCATTTTTAAATGAAGTGAGTGAGAGGGAAGTTTAATACAATTCATTTTCCGGCATGATATTAACTGCTATCACGAAATTAATAAATGATCAAAATATAAATGTTAACCGCAATAAGCGCCTCCAAATAGGCTAAAAACTGTACAAATGGACATATCTAGTAATTTTAATAACCAGGATATCACTAGGCCTACTCTAAAATCACTGTCAAGTCATGACGTGTGGTATTTTTTTCTCCATTAAAAGCTAATCATGCACACCATTTAACATAAAGAGACTATTACCGTTCTTAATGAAACTCTCAATATATTCTGTATTTCTGTTCCTATAATAGCAAACTTGAGCATAGTGTTAGAATTCAGCATCTGGGCAAACGAGAAACTAGGGTTACGCATTGACCGTTGCTTTGGTAACTCCTCCCGACTGATGACGTCACTCTCTACCTCTTCCACATCAGAGAAGATAGGTTTGTTACTATATATGACTGCATCATATTCATCCATATTGCAGGGCGGTCTGGCATTGCCGCCTTCTGGATCTGGACGGAGAGAAACATCGCGATCAGAAGACTTGGAACGTTTTTCTTTTTTCACTTTTACTTTCTTTTTCTTTTTTGTCTCTTCCTCTGTTTCTTCATCAACAACAGAGCCATCATCTGATTTCTTTTTTCTTTCCTTTTTAACTCTTTTCTTTTTCCGAACTTTGTCTGTAGTTTCTGTTAATTCTGTCGTATCCGTAGGGTCTGGCGTTTGTCTTTCTTTAATCTCGCTGTCATTAACTTTTGTCACCTCTTTTTCAATAACAGATGCACCGCTAGGTTGCGGTAACGTTAAGTCCTCGTTGCCATGGTTATGACGTTTCAAGTCTTCTGTTACGTCCATTGTGCATTTGTATATAGCGCAGGGCGCGTGCAAAATCCACTGCCTATGCCGCTGTACAGTTAATCCAAGCAGCACACCTTGTTATTCCAATATCAAATTGCAGAGGGGCGATGTTCAATAACTGGAACAGCGTTTAGTCAGATTCCCCTTCCACAGCCGGCATTCCTTGCGTTACATACCATATATGGAGAGCGGCGTCACTATGCGGTTTACGAGTAAATATACTAGTGCTTTCATTCCCAAAATATCCCACAAGATAGTACTTTCTATCTCCTTTACTGAAAGCGCTTAGCAGGGGAGGACTGGACGGAGTTTGTAACCGAAAAACAGACTTCGCCCTGTCTTAACGAAACTCGACTCTGACTGAACTCGTGATTTTCTAATGTATCTCAATTATCGTGCACGCACAAGAAGACACCCATTATCTTATCATCCAAGCATAGCAGAGTTCCACTTTAACCCCAGGTGTACACTAATTTAAGCCTCCGATAATATACATTTTTTCTAATATATCATAGTATTTTATAAAAATAAATGTCAAAGCTACAGATTACAAATGCTACACGACTTTGTCAGACCGTCTTGAATCTGTATATCACTATATCAATATGTAGAATATATATCATTTCATATAGTATATATATTATCATCTTTTTAAAACGTGGAATTATGTCATAATAATCGCAGAAAACGCCTCTCTCTCTAGGAACAGCCTCTGAATGATTCTTGCACTACTTGGCAGCCTTATTTAGACGTGAGGGCTGGCTGTTTATAACACAATCACAGCGAATCAACTGAATGCAACAGCTCTTCTAGTTGCTGTAAGAATAAAACACAGGGCACAACATAAGTCTGCACTGCCCTATATTTATCTATATGGACCATATATTTAACTTATTGTCTCTTTTATTATATTTCGAAGGAACTCAAACACTTTGCGTACCTTTCAGAATGCCCTATGTACTACTTGCGACATTAGCAATATGCATCTGTGCATCAATACAGTCTATATTTTCAAATAGAGCTCGAGAAAATCGAGACTATCAAAAAAAAGTCTATTGCCCATCATAGAACCGTTCAACAATAACACTGCGTTCATGCCTATAAATTGTGTATTAGCTAAGCGTGCATGCTCGTCCCCGCCTCCCCCTTCCCCTGATTTTTTCGTAGTGCTCATGCATATTGTGCTAGAATCTTCATGTGACCTCCATCATATTTTATACAAGTACACCACTTTGAACTGAAATCGGCCCTCCTTCATAACCAAGTAGGGCATTTTATGAGTTGGGACATATCTTTGCTCTTTCGACTTAAAACGATATTCAGTGAGGAATTCTATACACTTCATGACGCTGTCTAGGAAACACATTCTATACAGGATTTTTAAAAATCCAATTACGAACATTAGATATTTCTTTGCACGTGAAAAGTTTTGATAGTGATTAGCAATTTTTTATTTGTGAATTCAACTTTTGGAGTGGATGGCAGAAAGGGTTGGTGAAAAAAGCGGAATGAAATGTGCGTATATTTAATGTTTGTTTTCTTACCTCTCCCTGGGCTTTCTCTGAAGCTTCCAGTTTTGTGGTGGCATTTTGTAGATTTTCAGTAGCTTGGTCCAAGTCATTTTCTAATTGCTGGATTCTTTTCTGTAGGCTGTTGATTTCCTCCTCAGCCTAGAAAGGGAAAATAGAATAGGTGTGATTTTATTACTGTATATATATGTGTGTGTGTTTGTATAAAAACATGGACAGGCCTCTTATTTTGTCTATAAAAAACGAAAGACCGGTTGAACTATATTGTTTTGCATACGTGTCAGTAGACTTTTTAAATCAGCTGTTGGGTAGGACGGTCGGGCCAATTGTTCAACATGGAAACAGATTTCCCAGCAAAGCGAGAATATCTCTTAATTTTTTCTTTCTTCTAAAATGGATTATTGTAGTTGTGTAAAACGGTTTCATAATATTTTACAATTCAAAATGAAAACAAAAGTCTTATCTGGAGCATAAACTAAGAACATGAGGTTTTGTTGATGGGGCAGTGGGGGTCTAAGGCAATGGGTGTGTCCCCATTGATGCCATGAAATGTGCATTTGTTTGTCTTTCCCTTTTTCGTTTGGCAAGCAGGGAACAGTTCTAATACATTTTAAAATAATCTTGTCAGATTAAGAAAAAGGTCGGGGCAATAAAGATGAACTCAAGATTATCGAGAGAAAACACAAAAAAAATGCGAATTTTTGAGAGAGTAGTGCGGCTCAAAGCGAGAGAAACGCTATTAGCTTTCTCATGCACGCAAAGCAAACGCATCCAGGTACACCCACCTATACGATCGACAGGCCCATAAAGGGGAAGGTCGAAGTACGTTGTTGCGGGGTTAATAATATCAACTGTTATGGAGCGATATGTACAACACACCACAGTTTGGCGCTACGTACCACAATGTCCGGATTTTATTGTTTCTGGCTGGGCCCGTTCAAAACCATGATGCTGCTTGTGATAATTTTTGCGGTAGGCTCATTTGAGGCCAACCTTTTTTTTTTTCTCTTTAGCAGGATATGGGATTTGCTAAGGTATGCGGTGTTGTAAATGGTGAGAGGTGAATCGGACAAGCTGTCAAAACAGCTAAACGCACATGCTGGGCAGGCAGAGCGAAAAGAGTTGTATTCTAATGAAAACTGATCTAACGCAGAAACCCAAACAATGCCAGGCACAGTCACCTTTCATTAATTTCGATTAAAGGGATGTTGATCTTTCACAGAAAAATATCCAACCCTGATGAAAAGTGTTTCATTATAAATTTGACAAACAAACCAAAACTTCATAGCATGATTGGAATAAATAATAACTTGACCGTTAGAAAATATTTACTGGATCCCCCTCGGTTTTATAAACATTTATCAGATAGCCAGGAATTTGATGTGACCTCGGATCAAGTTTCAAAATGGCGAACGCCGGTATCTGTAAATGACCTTTTCCAGCAAACAGCGGTTTCCCGGAGCAGAAAAACCCAAGGACTAACGATGCTGTGCTAAATATGTCTCATTCTCCATTCCCAATCATTGGTTACAGTTTTCTTTAAAGATGCTGATGTGGTTTGCCGGATTACATGGTAAGAAGGTAAAAGAAAAGAAGGAAATGCTAGGCCTATAGCAAAGAAACAATTAACTGTATATGTATTGTGAAATTAAATACACAATTATATATATATTCTTCAAGGTTTGTTTTAAACACTGATGAAATAATATTAAAACATTAAAAGTAAGTTATTTCCACAGTTAGTCATGCATGCACATTTGTTACTGACTTGGTCCAATTTAGTGGATATAATGCGTGCGTTTTGATAAGTGGTATATTTTTCGTTACTTACCTTGGAGTTCTTTTCTTGCTCCTCTCTCAGTTTCTGCTCAGATGCCTCGGCTCTATCTTGAGCATTCTCCTTCTCAAGCTTCATAGCTTGCATCTTTTTCTTGATGGCGTCCATGGTTGTTTGTTGGTCGAAGGTGCCGCCGTAAAATACACACTATAGAAACTGGGAGACTGAACGCAAGCTAGCTGGCTACTGAGCTGGACGAAAGGAGGAGTGAGCTGCTAGGTAAAAATGGTGGCCAGCTTAATGTAAACTGATCTGAAGAGAGATGAGGTGGTATGAAGATTCAGCCTATAAGAGCGCAGCTCTGTGATGGATTGAAAACACGCCTGCAGTATGCGTCACGGGAACAGATGAAGTTACTGCCTTGTTTGGCAAGACACGGGCAGGAAGCCTCCTAGAGATGACCTCGCACCTGAGCAACACGAACGGGGATCCCCAGGAACTCGTACTGCGGAAAACATTAATTATAATCTTTACCACCCAGACTTAATATTACTTAGGAAGGATACCTGAACTCATGGGTTCAACTGAGAAACGTCTTGGGAACTTGCAAAAATAAACTGTAAAATTGAAATCGAAAGTACCCTTTTCCCCCGATGCCACCTTTTAGAACCCTTCAAGCACCCATACGTCAGACTATAAAGAGGCGCGCTGTCATAACATGAGCCTTAAATGGAACGTGGTAGCATCTTGGCATCCACCTGGTTGCGGCCATCGTGTCTTGAATTATTTCTTTATTTTTCAGATTCATTTTTGAAAAAGTCAAAAGAAAAGTGTGTAGAAAATTATACAAAAAAGACATTTTGTACAAATGCGAGAAAACTATTTGAACCAGTACAGTTTTGTCTCGAAAAAAGGTCTAGTTATTTATTACTTAATAATACGAAACGCCATGTTTAGTATTGTTTTCCAAGAGCATTTTAACCCCGGCAAAAAGCCAGCAAAAATAGCTGAAACAAACACATTTTTCTTGTGCGAGGTATCTGTTACGTCATTTGAAATTCTTGGAAGTTAAAAATAAAAACTAACAACTTTAACTAGTAAATATATTTTGGGTTGCGCTTTTTTAAAAAGCAATTTCTATTTGCGTCACTTGGCATGCCTGCGAAATGCAATGATTTCCAATGTGAATCAGATTTAAAACATTTGTTTTTACAGCTGATTTGTATGCCTAAGGTATATCATGCTATCATGCTAAGCGCCGTGAAGCCTAGTGAAAACGGTGCCCGGAAGCTATAGTGTAGGAATCAGTGAATGCAACACGCATAATAATATATACAACGCGTCCAAGGCTGACAGGAACATAAGATATATTGATCAAGTTAACCCGGCAATTTCATATAAAATGGATAAATCAAAAGGGTAGCGGAAAATAACAGAGGGGATCTCATCAAATTTATATATTTTCCTAGTACGTGTGCTTAGAATATTTCTACTTAATGCGTTCACTATTTTCATACTCCCAGCTCTCTGTTCGTATACATAAATAAACTTCTTAGATTACATTGCTAGTTTATTGCCAATTGAAACTTTGAACATACATTTGAGAACAAAAATAAGTTCAACTTTTCACCTTGCCAACTTAAACATAACTTCAAAATGTATAATTGGGTGTTGCTATTTTTTATCTACGTCCTAAAAAACAATGTAGGGTCTTAGTCATGACTTGGACGTCATATGGGAAAGACGTAAAATATCGCTGGAAATCCTTGCATTAGGGTTGGCTTATCAAAATGTGGGATAGTATATAACTATCTAGGTTTAGAGTGCAATATCCATCCCTAGCTGTATTCTATGCTCCAAATTTAGTTCTCACCTGTACCCCAACCATGTATCTCGTAGATCTTCATTACCGTGATCCAATCCAGTATGACATAAGACAATTTACAGCGGATATATTTTGAGACACAGCATACCCACAACTTTTCCTTTTTTATCTTTATTTATTACAAAAACTCCAATAAGCGTCACAGCATTGAATTTGTGTGCGAAGTTTGATATTTATCAAGTATTTCCTTGCTGGCAGCGTTTTGCCTAGAATAGAAGGTGGTGTTTTTAGCGTGCAACGCGACTTATTTAGGGAACTTGGTAAAAATGGACTAGGTCATGTTAGAATTATCATGTGAGCATTCTACAACACTTATTAGAAAAACTGCCCTAAGATACCACTAGCCCAATCTGTCAATGGATGTTGCTACACTCCACTACTACCTAGTTACAGAACTTGCAAGATTATCAGTTGGTTTTAACCTTATTTACATTAATATATACACTAATTCGTCCATGTTATCTTCTATACCCTTCCTCAATAATGATGTATGAAAAGTTTTTTTCTTCTCTTTCTAGGTGAATAAATAAGGTGAATAAATAATTTTGCATTCAAAAAACAAGGAAAAACTTAGATATAATTGTGTATCGTGTCCTTGTTTACCTGCTACAGAATTATTATTCAAAAGCGATAGCGGTAAAAATGACTTGGATGAAAAACAGATCGGGTCGTCAGTAATAAGATACGATTTCTCCGTGAAAGACAACAAACCTAAATTTTTATAAAAGTGTTCCAAAATCGACTTAAATTTGATTTTTAGTTTTTCGAACGACGGTGGGTGGGGGTAGGGGACGTAAAGAAAAGAGGGATGTAAAAAGAGAAAGGAGATAAAGACGGATAAAAGATACTTACCCCCCC
>NW_019775780.1:803985-873380 GCF_001039355.2 Lingula anatina
CCCCCGTCTGACCAGATATAATCCAGAAGGGGTAGTATAAAACATAAGGCGGAAATGCCATTAAATCACCCATACATGAGCTGCCAGACACGGATCTCAAAGACAGGTGTAAATATCAAATATCTCAGCCCTTTGAGGGGGAGTGCGAAAAATAGGTAGGACCAAAGAGCACGCGAAAAGTTTGAGAAGGAAATGTACAGTAGTTTATAATTTTATCAATAGTATTATTTTTCTAGCATCCCATCCGCTGTAAATAATACTAGCCACCAAGTTCTTTTAAAATGCAATTAGCACCAATACACGTTTGGCCCAAGTTAGAGGGCACAACCTTCAGGAATTAAGAATGATGGATATTATTTTCACCTCAATCTCCCCCGCAAGATGCTTATTACCCCCTTAGACCTTGCAAAATTCATTACTCGCAAAGGATTTGTTAACGGTATGGTACGGGTTAACCTGTCTTAACTCATGGCTGGAAAACACCGAGTTCACCTGCTAACGAACAGACGGTTAGACAGGTATTAATAACAGCATGCGATGGTAGAATGTAACCTAAGGTTTATATGGGTATTGCACGAGCTATCCTGGATAGGTTAAGTAATGCGCTCTTTCTTTCCTTCAGGGGCACAACGCAGCACGTGTGGGTTTTAAGTAGCAGGACAGTTTTAATGAAAAAGTCTGTCGGAGGATATCCACTAAATGATTGAGAGAATTAGGGGTCGTGTCATTTACGTCATTCAGGCTAGTTGAATTGCAACAGTGCTAAATGTAACCATCTTTATTTTTTATTCAAAAGAAGAACATCATGTACGAAGATAGCGTGGGGATACTCCACGCGCTCAAGTTTAGAAACTTAAACTGAGGAAACGTTTGATTTAATTTGCGATAACCTGTGAGCTTCAAACGCCGAGTTGCATACTAACCCATACTTCCTGTACCTAACCTTTGACAAAAGGCATCATCTTTAAAGTACTGACTAGTTGATGTAGCCAAAGGGTCTGCAACACGTAAATACCACATCATCCTGAGCAATATAAAAATGATTATCCTTATTTGGAAAAGTGGTGGGTTCTCCACTTTCTGATAATTTTTTGAGAGCAAACGTTTGGCATTTCGACAAACATATCAAGAATTTTTTATCAAAAATACAGATCGGATATTTTTGATGGATTGGTGATGTAAGGGATTTTGTTGAAGCACACATTTAGAAAAATCCCGCTCATGGTTTTTTGAAAGCTTTGAAAATAAATGATCTATCCTGTAATTTGCATCTGAAAAACGCGGACTGCGTAAATTCTTCGCTTTTTTAAAGTTTTCAAAAGATGTGTTTTAAAAACAAAATGGGAATAACATCACATTTTTTAATTCAGGTTGAATATTCTGAAGCTACTACCCCTAATCTTTTTTTTTTTTTTTTTTTTTTTTTTTTTGAAACGTGAACGAAGTTCTCCTTCAGAAAACGTTCACATCGCTTATTTTTAGAATATTCATGTTAAAAAGCACAATCACGTCACAGCCAGCTCAACATCATTTGCCAGTCTCACAGCACCGCTAGCACAATTTGTCGAATCAGACGCGCTATCCTCTACCAGGTGTTAAAATTCAAGCCTCTCTAACGATTTATGGCTGAAATATCTCAAATTAAATACCAGCTTCAAAGTCAAAGGTGGAAGCTTTTAGTCTGTGCTTGACAACAAATGAATATTTACAGTAGTAACACCCGCGGGATGCTCTCAAAATTTCCAATAACTTAGTTGATTTGAATTAATTTTTTGTTTAGACATCGTTGGTAATCTTTCAATGTCACAAAATTAGGTAGTAAAAATATATTCACAATTAATATATACAAATAACCACAGATCTTTGGAATTAAGTCATTCAAAGTTTTTAACTAACAGAACCGTCTGTATGCTAAACCCGATCACAACATGACCTCAGAGACCCACAACATGGTGTCAGCATTATTGTATCTGCTCAATTTTTTTTACCTGTTTAATTTTTCCAAGTTCTGATTCTGCTGATGATTTTTTCCAGTTAACACTTAACAAAACAGATTTTCACTGCTCCACTGTCTTGGATAACTTTGATTAAAAGTTAAGGATGTTCAGAACTTTCATAATACTGTTTTTCATTTATTTTGTTGCATATCAGAACACAGCTGTCTTGTCCAAAAATGGAAATGCTTTAAACTCTACAAGCTTTTTTTTGTTCTTGTCATAATGCAACATCTTGAAGCAAACATCACAGAAATGGCTAGGATCCTCAGGTGCCAAAGGACTGCCATGGACGATCCACCTGTAAAAAAAACACATCTATTATTTATAGAATCTAGTATTTGTGTCCTGAATATTAAATCTAAAATAAGAACAAGCAGCTTCAATGCAAGTCCCTGCTCTAACTGAATTTAAATTATTGCTTTCTGTGGTAAAATCTAATTGTGATTTTATGCGAGCACTCACTACAGATGATCTGCAGACTAACTGATCTGCAGACTAAATATGGCTGAACCCATTTCAAAAGAGATGCCATTAATTCCTAATTGTCTCCTGCCTCCACATGCACCAATAAATGTATTAAATTTGGGTTTCAAGATTTAACTGCTTGGCCCCTGCTGC
Source organism: Lingula anatina (assembly GCF_001039355.2). The sequence goes on from NW_019775780.1 coordinate 806,601, forward strand.
AACAGCACATGTGGAGGTGGGGAGACCACCAAGGAATTAGCAGTATAGCTTTTGAAGTGGGGTTGGCCATATTTAGTCAGCAGATCAGTTAGTCTGCGGATCATCTGTTCTGAATGCGCTCTAAGGCTCTATTCCCATAGATTTTAGATCGATCTATCCCCGCGGGGAGTCTCACTAGATTACTTTCAGATAATCCGACTTAAATGTCCATCCCGCCTACTACAAGCTTTAAGGGGGTAATTAACTTTCGTGTCCGCCCGGCTGACAGCTTTTTAGTGTGAACCCCCAGGGAGTTAGGTCGATCTAAAGTAGGTCGATCTAATCTATGGAAATGAGGTGTAAAAGGTTTACTGGGAATTCGGCAATATTTTAATTTCATTATTGTGTAGTAAATAAAATTAATTAATTTAAAATTCAACACCAATGTTGACACACTCATTTTCCTCATAGCTATGGTGGACAATTGTGGGAATGTTTTGATCCATTTAAATTGGTTTTGAATCCACCAGGCAATCAAGCTCAGAAACTGAATGTATATACTCCAACCTTACTACAAAAGATACATTCTGCACAGCCAACTTTTGGACAACTACACATGTGATGATGTATTCCATAATACCTGGTACAAACAAATTTCTTTTATAAAAACTCTGTACTTTAGAAGAAGATAATTTATTCCGTTTTTCAAGGCCTCCGGCCCATAGTACATAATAATAATAATAATAATAATAATAATAATAATAATAATAAAGTCTGTGAGAAGTATTAAGGATTATTAGTTTTTGTCAGTGATCTAAAATTTCTTTTCTTAATAAAAAAGCATTAAATATATAAGCAGCTAAACTAGATATTAAATTTGTGTTTTTTGTGTTCATTAATCTTAAAAAACTTTTTTTAGAAGGGTTTTTCACTGGCAAATATTTTTCTCTTAATTCTGTATATGCTACACATGTCATTAAAAAATGATATTCGTCTTCAACATCATAAATATTATGTTTTTTACAGATTAAACAGAGTCTATTGCATCTTTCTATACCTTTCCATCTACCGCTCTCAATATTTAGTAGGTGATTTGCGCATCTGAATCTTGCTAGGGAGGTTCTATGTTTTACATTTTTAATGCTTAATAAGTAACACTCCAGTGTTAACGTACTCTTAAATAATGAATAAGTATCCAGTTTGCTGCTCTTACATATGTTACTGTGCCATATTTGGCCAGCATTATCTACTAATCTTTCTCTGAAAACTTTAATAAATAAAACAGAATTTCCCACACCCTGAGCCTCCCAGACATATCCAAATCCATATCTATATAACAACATTTTAACATCTGTGGCCCAAGTGTGCCTTCCACTTGAATCTAATTTAAATAGCATATCATATACATGAGCAGGATAGCGATCTTCATTCATATGTACAAGCTTTAACCAATATTTAATGCTATTTACCATATAGTTGGTATACAATGGATATCTTCCGCATTCGCCTAGTACAGCTTCCGTCACAGTATTTGAACTAACACCTAGTAAATATCTACAAAATTTTGCTTGGAAGACTTCAATACTTTCTACTGGTTTATGACCCCATATCTCAGCACCATAGAAAAGAATGGGTGTTATCATTCTATCAAAAAGAAAGAAAGCTTCCTTAAAGGAAATACATGCTTGTTTTTTCAAATATAACTTAATAACAAATAATGCTTTATTGGCTTGGTTGATTTGATGTTGGATAGTTTTACCCCAACCAAGGAAAGCACCAAAAAATGTTCCTAAGTATTTATATGCAGGTACTGCTTCTAATTTTTTGCCCTTGAAAAACCACCTTTCATTTTTCTTTATTTTACCACCTCTCCTAAATACTACTATTTTTGTCTTTTGGACATTTACTAGCATACCATACTGGCTGCAATATTTTTCTAATTTATGGATTTGTTTCTGTAACCCCCCAACAGTGTCTGAAATACATACAATGTCAACAGCATAAAGCAAAGACATGAGATTTGGAAGCACCTCATTTATGTAAATACCCTGACATCCAGCCTTGTTCAAACTATGATAAAATTCATTTATGAATAATGTAAATAGAAAAGGACTTAACATGCATCCTTGTCGAGTGCCCATGTTACATTTAAAATACTCAGTAAGGCCTAAATTTGTTAGAACACATGATTGCAGTTGGGAATAAATAGAGCGTAAAACTGTGACGACATGTCCATTTACACAGTTTTTTGCAAGTACATACCATAATAATTTATGTTGAACACTATCGAAAGCGGCTGAGAAATCTATAAAAATACAGTAGCATCTGCCTTTTCTTCGACTTAAGTATTTTTGTACGCAACCCTGCAATGTAAAAATGTGATCAACAGTGGAGTAACCAATTTTATAGGCAGCCTGAGCTTCGATCGTTGTATTATTTTCCACTGCCCAATTATTAAATCTGTTACTCAAAATTTTCATAAATATTTTTCCCATGACATTCAAAAGCGCAATTCCTCTATAATTTGTTGCCACATTTACATTTCCTTTTTTGAACAATGGATACAGAATGGCATTGCACCAGCTAGAGGGAAATTTTCCACTTATTAATACAGTATTATAAAGATTTAACAACAGTGGTGATAAATGGTTGAAGCCATATTTAAACATTTCAATCACTAATCCATCAGGACCTGGAGATTTTCCATTTTTCATGGTGCGTACAACATTTGATAGTTCATCCATAGTGAATGGCTCATTTAGAGTATTGCAACTATTTAAAGGCTGTATGTGCTCAAACCATTCAGTATACTGTTCGATATATGTTATGAAGCTCTTTTCGATGTCATTTACATTTTCATTTAATAACTTGTAAAAATGATTTTGCCATGCTTGTGGGCTGATATTATTCTTTTTAATAGACTGAGCACTTTTCAGAGACTTCATATAATTCCACATTTCCTTTGTGGTTTTTAAAGCGTGCAATTGCTCGACTTCCTTTGCAGTGTAAGAGTTTTTCTTCATTTCACAAAGTGCCTTAAACTTTCTCTTACATTCCTTATATTTTTTAAAATCATTTTGATTATTTGACTTCCTGAAATCATTGAGACATTTGAATTTAAGTTGTTTTAATAAATCACATTCTTGATCCCACCACCTAGGTTGATTTCTTTGAACTTTGTTTTCCCTGGCTAAGAAGAGAGTACCTGACCGTTGTAGTAGACCTTCTAACATTTGTTCAGCATTGTTCACATCATTCATATGCAATAAGTAATTGAAATGGCCTAAACTAAAAATATTATCATTTTGTAAATTATCAAGGAACCTATTTGCTTTTTTGTTGTTCCATTTGTACAGTTTGCGCTTGCATGTGCTTATTGCATTTTCGGGTTCGTTTGAAACATCCCTGCACTGGACTTGACATGAGATGGGGAAATGATCTGATATATCTAAGGATAGAACCTCAAATGCATCTACACACATGAAAAGGTCTGTATGTAACAAAATATAATCAACAACACTGCAGCCATTGTACTTCTGACATGTGAATTCACCTCCAATATCTGGTGCAATGCGGCCATTTAACATGTGCGTATTTTGACCTATACATAGCTCTATCAAAGATCTTCCAAAATTATTTTCAGTGATGTCCTTTGAAACCCGTGGCATACAAAAATCATCCCTGTCATAAATTCCCTCAAGGTCCAGATGTTGTAAGCTGTCGTCACAATAATCTGGCAAATTACCAGTTCGTGCATTTAGGTCCCCCATTAAGAAAAGTTTTAAGTCCCCATATTTTGTGAAAATTTCGAGCAGTACATTTTCTAACCTTTGAATACCATTTGTTTCATTTAAAGTGGTATACAGCACTGATCCCTCTGGGGCAATGTATAGACAACCTAGTAAAATATCTAAATCACTATTGAAAAAGTTCCCATCCAAAATTAGAAAAACCATATCGGTATAGGTATTTATAACATTTTTAACTAACTTAAGCAAGTGATTTTTGATAAAAATACACACTCCTCCTTTTCTTGTTAAGACCCTGGGTTTATCAAAAGAAGTGTGCAAAGCTGAGATTGTCCCGAATTCACCATCATGTTCTGCGAAAGTCTCTGTGAATCCTAAAATGTCTGATTTTAGTAGTAATTTACAGAAACCGGGGTGATTAACTTTCGATTTGAGTCCATTTGCATTATAACATGTGATACATAACTTGGTTATTTCACTGCCTGCAACTACACTTTCGATGCACGGAGCACATGGAGTGATTGTATCCACTTGTCCCTTGCTGTTGTCACATACTGTCATTGGACCTTGGCCACATCCCTAAGGGGCTTCATGGTCTTGCTGCCACTCTTGAAAATGATTTGTCGCTTCTTGATCCATGCCTTGCTGGGAGCCCCTTATGTTAGGTGTTTCCCTGTTTGGTGGGATCTGTTGCCCTGGTCTGTCAGAGGGATATTGCCGAAAAACCTCTGTATGGTCACAATCTGGGCTCCTATACAATTCACCATTCACATATAGTCTATCTCTCACCATGCGTGTATAGTTTCCATTTTGCCTCTCCATTATCGGATAGAGTAACCTTCTCCTGCTTTCGATTTCCGGTGGGTATTGCTCTCGGATGCCAAAGACAGAGCCTCTTAGCTTGTAAGCTTGTGATTTCACCAACTCTTTGTCTGTGTTGTGTATAAATCTTGCTACTATTGGTCTGTCTTGGCCTCTCTGATGTCTCCCGAATCTGTGAACATTTCCAAATTTTATATTCTTTTCTATACCCAATTCATAATACAGGAATTGACGTATTTTATCTTCAGTGTCTTCAGACCTTGATTCATTTTTCAGGCCAGTAAATACCAAGTTTGACTGCATAGACCTGCATCGCAAGTCCACAAGATCTTCATTGAGTTTGGCAAGTTGATTTCTCAGTGTCTCAGTTCTGTTTTTGACTGCCTGAAGTTCACTTTCCATATCCTGGTTTTTAAGTTCACACACATCAATTCTTGTTGAGACAAGACCGATTAGTTTATCGTAACTCTCTATTCTTTTCTCAATATAAGTCATATGAGATGTAAGGCTGTCCAGCTTTTGTAGAATGTGGTCAAGTTTCTTATTTGTGGTTTGAATACAATTTTCCTCATCAGTAGTTGTTGTCAAAGGAGTAGATGTAACAGCCTCGGGCATTGGATTGTTAGACTCACTTTTGTTTTCATTTACCTTGTTGGTAGTGCCCTTGTTGAGATGTAAAACATTCCCTGCAGCACTAATTAGGCTACTCATGAAAGAAGATGATTGAGCACTGCTGAATGAACTGTCTTCTTCCTTCCTTACATCAGAGTTTGGAGACTTCTTTCTTTTCTTACTTTTGCCCATTTTAGATGTAATTAAAGACTGTTTCTAGGTCCCCTTGATTCCTGGTATAATGTTTGAGATACCAGCCAAGTATGAGTGCCAGTTTCAAAGGAAATTATAGGCTAAAACAGCAAAAACCTGGAGACCATTTTATAGCAGCTGCCAACTCTGACCTTGACCTGACCTTCAAACCATATACTCTGTACTTTATTCATTTTTTATATGGAATTAAAAACAAAACATCACTCCCTTTTTTTAATATACCATACATTACCCAATGCTTTTTTCAAAGAGTACCAGTACGATTTAATTGCAAATTGATGTGTCTGCAGGAAGTACACGGACAGATACAGCTGGTCACAATGTGTAGAGTTTGTAAATATAACAAATTTAGAAAAGAAGAAATTCAGCAAATGCTTTCTTTACCTGGCTGTCATTGTTTGACAGGCGATACACAACTGCCTTCTGGGCTTTGATTTGTGGACTAACAAAGGATAGGCTTTAGCATCTTGTGGATCATCTGCACCATGGAGTCTAGAGGGAAATGTTAATGTTATTAACTATACAGGATGTATTAACTCAGCAAAGTAAAAATCCTTAACAACATTTGTATAAATTGTCTCTCTAATCTCTAATAACACTTTTTTCTATAACATATAACTTATGGGTAGTCATTCTGTTACTTTGCTCTAACACACCCTGGAACAGATAATGAGCACACCAAAAATAAAACATGCTGAAAAGTTCATAAATGTTTTGACACTAATACCCAAATATCAACTATAAATACGTCATCACTTCTTATGACATTAGAATCATTTATACTTCAGTCAATTTTGCAAAACACAAAGACAATTGTTTGCATGTATATATATAAAGTAAGTAAACAGATATACAAGTAAGTAAATAAATAACAAACTAATTAATTCACTTAGGAATCAAAATGACAAAATTATTTAACAGCATCACTATGTAAGGGCGTTCTTTTCAAGTTCAAGGAGTCACTGACCTGAGATCAGAGAAGACAACAAGGTGCTCACATTCCCCCTGATGGAGGTAAACATAGGGCTGACCCAGTCGGAGTTTCAGGTCCACAAATCTGGTAGTTTCCATTTTGGCACTTGTGTAGGGTCCCAGTCCTCTTTCCTTTTCCTTGGCCCAGTCAATAATGACCCTTATCAATCAAGAATGTTAGACTTATGTTTAAAGAAAACAAATAGTTGAAAAGCACTTTCAATTACAACAGATCAATTTCAACTAAAAAAAATCATAATAATATGTGAGTTTTTGAGGAACTTTTACGTCTTTAAATATCTTGAGAAATGCTACAACATATTTTCTGAAAAATAATTCTCACAGTGCTTACTTGCTATAATCTCTGCAATCATCATAACGCATGTCATTATAGAAAGTGCCTTCAATGAAAAAGAACCCTGATTTGAATAAGTCCTAAAAAGATAAATAACTAATGATAACATTCATAACAACAACAACAACAACAACAACAATACAAGATCTGGCAACACATATCACCTAGAATGTATTTCCATGGATGTTCAATTATAATGTTCTTTTCAAGTTTCAAGAACATCATAATGTTCAAAACTGGCCAGAAAATTACCTCTAAAGTAATATAACACACCTAAACTTTTTTTATCTGGATTTATCTAAATGTATGAAGATATATCTAGATCCAACTGGAATCAACAGATGAGGATTAGGAATGACCAAACAAACAAAAAGTTAAGCTGGAATGGGGACATAACTGTAGTACAAAAGTAATATGTGCATCTGTACTGTACATCCCAGTACAATTAGTCTGACAAAGAATTTTAAATGATGGTGAACTGTGTATTTTTCTACAGTTTTCAAGCAAATCAATGTAAAATCATGAAGATTATTCCAGAGCTTTATTTCACCTTTGCCCTGTTGTCCTGAGGCATGTCTGGATCTTCACTGAACTCTCCAGGCACAGAGAAATCTGCCACACAACTGTATTTGTCACGGAGATCTGTTAGTGTATTACTACCTATGACTTGGAACTCCTGATCAAGGAAGGTCTGTGGAAGATAAAAAGAAGCATTATAGTGCTAGTTTTTCTATTGCAAAAAATACTCCAAGCACTTTTTTTACTCCTGGTGTGTTTATCACACATGAATGAATAAAGAGAGCCAAGTGGACCACAGTACATGTTAAATGTGAAATATATATTGTAATGGTGGCACAAATACTAGTAATAGCAACTACACATACCACATATTTCAAATAAACCACATTTTACAAATTTACTAACCACATTCAATTTAAAGTTTCTTTTCCCCTACTAACCTGTTTCTTCTTACTATATAATGGTCTGAATATTTTAACATTCAGTAGTACCTCTGGTATTTTTATTGGGCATTCAATACTGCCTTCACTCTGACATGGGGGCTGTAAAACAAGAAGAAAAATATGACAGGGACTCTTTTTGAAGTGACCTATATGTTTATCGCTAATGTAGCAAATTACAATTATGCTTATATTCCTTTATTAGCATGAGAGGGAGAAGCTACATTTTGAAAGCTCCTTAACTTTGCCTTATCATTATTTGCTCATTTAAACTAAATTTCAATGTTACATAATAAATCTTTCATATTCTTCATATCCACAACATCATATACTATAATCACTATTACCGCTAATGTTTGTACATATTTATATCTCATCTTTCTGGACACTTTTGTTCTAAATATATTATCATTCTCTCTTTTTTGTACACTTTCTTCCTGGCATCTGAAATAAAGGTATAGATGTATTAATTCAAAGAACTAAGTGGAATTAACTAACCAGTCCAATATTATTTGAAAAGGTTTCTTATTATAGTGCCAACAAAGATGACATCAAAGAAAATACCAAATCCCATTGCTGCAGCCAGTTTATTGAGAGAAAAAGTGTAAAATACCATTAAAGACTACAGTCTTTCAAGTTTGTTATTGCCAACTTTAGCATTAAATCTACCTAGATATGAGAAGACAATAAAATACACAGACATGAACACACCTCACTGTCAAAAGGTTAACTTCTGGAAAAGCTGTCAGATTCCCTTCTTCTGGCTCTGATCCACAAAGCAATGTGTCAGTACTGCAAATAAAAAAGTCAATGTACTGTAATTTGCAGTTCACTTTGAGTCTGCAGTTGTATGGGAAACAGAAATAAAGAGTGCAAATTCTTATGACATAGCATTAAATCATATGGGGGTTTTGTGGGATTTGTAGAAGAGTGGGATAAGAAATAATGGCACACTAGCAAGTGGTAAACTAATAAAAACTGATAGAATTTATCCAAGGATATCTAAAAGGACTCTTCTTGGAAAACCACAGAATGAGTGTCAAGAACAAAAGCTTTGGGCTTGTAGACAAACTGATACTATTTCTTTCTGGAATCTCACAGAGAGAATTAAGGACAAGTTGATAATGAACCATCATTACAGCACCTTAAGGGACTTCAACAGAATGACATTTGATGCCAATTCTTTGCTTTCAGGATACAGCATACCTGACGCTGCATAGCTTTTTCTTCAACCAGAGGTATGCAAAGACTGGTACATAATGTATCTAGTGGAACAGTCTGCCAAAAGGCAGAGGAGTCATTTTTGGCAGTTTGCATGTCCTCTGGCAGAAAGCTAAAACAAATGTAGCTTATCTATTTTTAATGTGAACACGTAGGTGATATCAGAATGAAGACATAGCACTAGTGCTACCAGAACACCAGAAACTCTCCGTCAGCAATTGCACTAAATCTCAATTGTGGCAGAATTACATTCAAACGCAAATGTTAGAAGAAAAAGGAATGAAGAAAATGTACAGTGTGTGTGTGTGCATGCGGGGGAGGGGGGGGGGAGGGGAGGGGCAAACTTCTCATTGTTTAGAGGCCCGGGCTAAAGAAAACAAGACTTCACCTCTCTATTTAGAACTATGGTTAGACTGAGCTAAAGACGGACCTACAAACTGAAGCCAACTCTTCAACCATTTCCCGAGAAATAGACATATCATTGGCTATTTTTGCTTCTTGGTCATCATCTTCGTGTTTCTGCAGTTGTGAATTACCTACAAGACCCGCCCATCCTTCAAGAAACTGCCGTACGTCTAACACATCATTAGCAGTGCCTTCCCGCGTGGGCGCAGCCATGTTTGTTGTGAGGTCAAAGTTGGAGCGGTTTATTATTAGATAAATTACGACTAGACTACGTTGTGTTCGTATTGTGATAACTGGTCCACACATTTTCTTCGTGCTGCTAGAGATATAAGAACCTTTACAGGTATTTAAGATATAGATCTAATTGGTTGGTATGTCATATGCACTGAATGGATTTCATATCCAGTAACATAAAAAATCCTGCAAAGCACTTTAAGGCGAGTCCATCTTACAATGACCTTGGCCTAGGCAAACACGGGGAAGAGGGTTGGGATGAAAAAAAGCACATCATCTGCTCCATTTTAGCGGTATATAAGCCTCTCGATCTTTGTGTGATTTTGACGTTGTCAAGGTTCCACGGTTTTGCTGTTGAAGTCAACCAGTGCACGCAATTTTATCTTACCTAGTCCAAAGAAAGGACGGTGAGCAAGATGAGTGCAGATCGAGAGCGTTACTTTTTGACTTACTGTACCTGTACACCTGTAGATCTACAGCCCTAGATGTACTACCCTGTATTCACGTGTTAATATTTTAGCAGCTCATACAATATTATGAATGTTGTCATTTTATGATACTTGTGTTATTTCATCACTAATTTTAATTACTTATTTACTGAGGCCAGAATTATTTGACATCTGCAAGAGCAGCTTTGTTTTAATATTGAAATGTTATGGTTGGTTTGATACCTTCAGGAGCAAGAGACATGCATTTTGAAATACGGTACTTTATTTTTAGGACAGTTGCTTAAGACTTTGGAGACATCCAGATGATAGCCATTCTTCCTGTTCTGATTTCCTTTGTCCTGTCACAGTTACTGGGTGTACTATGGTAACCATGCATATATACATTTATATGTAGTAATTGGATTTCATACCTAGGAATCATTTTTGTCTGAAAAATTCAAAATTGTTATATGTGGAATCATACTTCTATGGTGGAATTTAGCTCATGATATCTGTTAGGAAGTAGTGCTGGAAAAAAGCTGTTGATTATGTTAAATCTGGGTGATTTTTTAAGGTCCATTTGACATATACACTTTACTAGTATATTTGCCCTCAAATGTTCATCCTTTGTTGAATGAATTTTTAGCAAATGAAAAGTAGTTAATTTTTGCAAAGGATGGAGTAATACCAGTATAACCACAGAATAAATGCTGCTGCAGGTGATGCACAAGAAAAATAGTTCATAAGAAATAGCATCATGTAATGTTGAAATATTTATTCACAATAATATCTTGATGCACAAATAAACTATAGTGGTAATTTTACTTAAATTACAGGTATTCCCAGTGGCTGTTTGGCAGAGTTTGGGCAAGGCATGCATTCCCTGGCAAATCATATGAAGACATTGGCAAGAATGCATCCAGCAGGACTTATATCATAGCAGCAATAGCACATGCTGTGATTGCCATAGTGATGTGCTATATACTTGGGTAAGAGCCCTATATTAAGATGTTTGCAGTTTAGGAGCTTATAGGCCAAATTTATATTGGTCTTCAGATGTGTTCAGAATTGGTCCAGCTTAAATTAGAAAAAGTCTTGCTCTTTGCAGTCTAGGAACCTATAGACCAAATGTATATTGGTCTTAAGATGAGTTCAGAGTTGGCTAAAGAAATAGTCTCACATCACAAGACAACTTGATAAATTCTTGCCATGAATTTAAGTTGGACATGTTCTGAACTCTCAGTATTTAATGCAAGCTAGAAAACGCTCTCCTTTTCTTGTTACCCATACCTTTTAAAGAAACAAGCAAAGATAATAGATTTTTTTTTAAATCTGCACAAGTCCAATAAGGACTGGAGTTGTCATTCAGATAGAGCAACTAATTAATCAATTTATTCAAATTTTAATGTTTAATGCAACCAAAGTTGCAAATCAAAGTATGAAAATAAAATGTTTATCAAACATTGAACTTGAAGTTTACATGATTATTAGAAGTGTCGCTTCTTTTTTTTTAATTAGGGAGGTAATGGCCGTATCAACATTAGGTGGTGCAATGAAGATCTCTGCTCTCATTTCTACACTAATATGTGCAGTGCAAATACCACAGTATTTATTTCAAGAACTCTCTTTCACATTGTTTTTTATAAATGTGGGCTACTGTGCAGTAACAATATTTTCCATGGGACTAATGCTTAGCATATTGAGTATTCACATTTTGCCTGACTGGCTTCTGTAGTGCTTAGTGTTTTTTTTTTTCATATTCACGTTTTTGCAGTAGATTACTCGATGAAATAAGAACAGTAAATTTTTAAAACATTATTTATTGCTATGATGCTGTAATTAAGTTTTTGCATATCATGTTTTTTTTTTTTTTTTTGGTTTGTTCCATATAATAGTTTGTCTGTCCATATGTCTGTTTGTTTAAGGAATATCTCATAAGGTTGTATTAAACATTAATGGATATATTTTTATGTACTTCAAAATGCTCTCAAAATACTTCCAGTTGAATTTAAATGTAAATTCAGTGTTATAAGTACTGTTATTTTTCTGTTGATCACCTTGGCCAGGAGATCTTAAGAACAAGTACTGACAATTCCAGAAATTGTCATGCATAATATTTCTAGACTTCCAGACTGTAAGGTTCAAATGTAATTGTCTAGCTGGAAATCACTCGTGTTGGGCAAACAGTTTGTTTTAAAAGGGGAATCATGTCTTTGCTTTTGGTTGTATGTTTACCTCATTTAAGAGTTAATATTTTTATCATAATTGTATATTTTGAAAAGTATGGGGTTAATTATGAAATAATTTTTGATGTTGTTAGCAAATGAGTAAACAAATCATGTTGACTTGATCTTTTCAAGTTAAAATGCTGCTGTAGCTTAGTGCATAGAATAGCTTTTACACCTAAATATTCTGTTCACCTTACAGGAGAAACTTTTGGCAGATACAGTTGACTACTATTGTGATATGGAATTTGACCACTGTATATTTTAGATACATACTTTTCTTTGAATTCCTAATATTCCAGAGCATATTAAAGTTGTACAATGCTAGTCTATCACAAAATCCATAATGATTTGAACATGTATGAAAAGCAGTTGTATTTTATTAAACAAACTTGATATGATTTGATTGAAAAAGAGAGATTTACACATATTTTCTTCATATTGAAGAAAGTGGTCAGAAAGGTGATAAATTTGCCCTTTTGTAAATTTTTATTGAAGGAGTGGTTGAAGACAAGGAAGTGAAATTCTAATGTCTAACTGCTCTGTGAACATATCAAGTGAATATTAAAACATATTAAGAAAATTTGTGTTGAGTCATGATCTGTTCTAATTTTAGATGCTGGGCTATGGATAGATGCAATATCAACTCACTCAAATGAAAAGAAAGATAACATTGCAGAGTACTTGACTTTATAGCACAGTAGACCACATAACTGTTTACAGGCTAAAAATAGTACAGCTTTAGTGGCTTAGAGAATTTTGCAAAGAATGGCCAACAGTCTAGTGCTTTTCTATTGGAACTATGTCATCCCCCGTTAGTTTCTAAACCTCGAGTTAAAAATCAAGAGTACCTCTGATGACTGAAACATAGTTAAAAATTCAATTTAATAACATTCATTTTTATGAATTCTTCTTTCTTTAATGGCAGCCATATGCAAGCCCCCTTGTTAAGCAAGTTCCTTTGCCTTGCCCTCCTGACAGCAGCACTCCCAGTCCCTCACCACATCTTCCTTGGGCATTCCCTGGAACGCTGGGCAGTTGATGCTGGGTATGATGTGGCTGTGATCACGATGGCAACATGCGTTTTTACTTTTTTTGGCATCTAGATGCCCAACATTTCAAGACCATTTATGTCAAGAAGGGTTCTTTTTTTTTTAAATAATTTTTATAATTTTTCATACCAAAATATACTTAACTGCATGGTGTTCTTTAGCAATGCTGTATTTCAGTCTCTATAAATGTAGACAACTGATTCAACTGTTTTCTCGAACTGTAAGACCAATTTAGCTGTGCAGAGTATATCTATGTGTCACATTCCAATTGTTTGTGTTGTAATTAAATGGATTCACTTAAACATAATCTAATAAACTATGTATTCATATTTCTTAAACCACACACACACACACAAAAATACTAATCTCAATCGGTTGATATGAGAAAGTTAAATATCATTTAATGTGTATCCAATTTATTTTAAAAAGAATAAAAGTACAGAAATATAACCACTTATATTTGTTATATAAACATACTGTCATGCTGTTTCTATTTATAATTTCTTCATTTTGACGTGATTGTTTGTTTTTTCAAGTATGGCAGTCACTGCATGGCTGACACCAAGCTTATAGACTTGACATTACTGCCATGAAATACTATGTGCTAGAGCATGTAAATTGCAATGGAATTCATGCTTCCATTAAATGCCAGTGTAAGGCTATCCTTCCTCAGTCACTCCTGTCACTTGGCAAGCCAAATAATTTCACTGTTCCAGCATCTCTGTCATTGTATTTTTCCTTATCATCACAAGCAAATGCCAGCAGGTGTCGTTTTGGATGCCATGCTATTGTGAATGTGGGGTACTCACATGGGACTTCTGTTATCTTTTCACCTGAAAATATATTTGTGTGTTGAATATATTTTAATAATTTAATCTAATAATATATTTTAATAATATTACATAATTGAATGTTCAAAGCTGCAGCTGCAGTTTGATATCTTATTAAATGACATATGTAAATTATGACTAAAAAAGATACCTAAATCAAAGTTACACATGGCTTCTTTTTTCTTATATTTCTTACCAGTTTCTACATTCCCAATGTCTATCACAAGATCTTCTGATGCTGATGCTAATATCTTTCCATCATGGCTAAAACTCATTGTCCTTATGGGCCACTCTAACCTAGAATGTCAATAAAGTAATCTGACACAGTTATGAAAAAAATTGGGAGCATCTGTAGCAAAAAAAAAAAGACTTGATAAATCTGCCTTTACATACGTAAGTACACGAATCCTTGACCAATCTTTTTACCTTCAGTCAAAATGTTTTAATCACTGCCAAAAAATAATGTTTGAGCAAAAGCCTAGTTATGACTAAATTTTGGCTCATTATCTCTGCCAAAGAGGTGATGTATTCACCTCCATTTTGTAAAAGTTAAAGATGGATTTTCACTAATATTTCAGGACAGGTCAGACTGACCTAAAAGTTATTAATTTTGGTGGTCCAGATCATCGTGTGGATCCAAGAATTTTAAAAGGATTCTCCACCATTGTGAGATGTGGCCAATAATATTGACCTGTTGTGCAATGAACGTACTCTCAACAACCACAATTTATCAGTGAACAGTCCTTTGTGGATGTCAACTCCTGAGTGTTTTTTTTTTTTTTAGTTTAAACATAACTGATAACTGCAATATCCCCATAGATGGATAGATGCTGTAACTGTGACATCTATATTTAATTTAAACAGCAGTGTTTACCTAGAAAATGTCCTGACACAAACCAGGTCCTCCAGGTCCCACAGTGTGACCAAAGCATCAGCACTGCCTGTGGCAAAGTACTTCCCAGTGGGATCAAACTCTATACAAATACAGTTGGCAGGATGAGCATTGAGAACATATTGATGCTGGAGATCAGGATAACTGAAATGTTAAGACATGGTTTATTTGTTGTTGTAGCATTAACTTTATATGATGTTCTAAATCAATGGGGAGCATCTGTCATGAAAAACCTTTTTCCTTCATTTGCTGTGGAACAGATATTATGTAAATTTGACCTGCAACAATTAAAAGGCATTCGGTGTGATTTTGATGGGAAAAATACAATTAAATTTTCCAGGTGTATCCTTCAGTGAGCATAAGATGCATTAGAAGTTTTTAATAAGTGGTATTAATTGCATTACTTAATTAAGATAAAAAGTTAAAAAGCAAAATTTTTGAATAAATCAAGATTTATAAGGACTTATGATATCTAGATTGCTTACTCTATAGCTTATCAATAAATAGGATAATTCAGTTTTGTACAATTCTCTGTAAAACTATCTTTATCATCTTACAAAATGTGTTTTCAGTAACCAGTATTCACATCCTATTGCAGCAGTCCCAAATAGTACCTTAATATATGTATACAGCCTTGTCCACTTGTGAGAAAGAACAAGTCTCCTTCATTGTTCCATGAGATTTCATTAACTTCATATTTGAATTGTTCCTCTGCTTTTGATCGATGTGTTTTTGCATCAATAAATGTGACCAAATCTTCTTTGTTTCCAACAGCTATTGTGTTTCCATTTGGGGACCAGCATATGTTGATATTTTCACCTTAAATATGTCAAGAAATAGTGCATTAGTCATTCTTTGAATTTTTAGTGAAATGCAAAACACAGAACATAAAATAGTAAACAAAGCCAACAAACCTACGTATGTCTACTACTGAAAAATCCTGTTGCAAAAGTTGTTATTGATATCAGATTCAAAATGTAAAATGTATAGATATAAATTTTAACATCATGATCTGTGCTTTATTCTACAAGAAAAAAGGTGACTTGAAAATTAAATGCAACCAATTTAAGAGCACTGAAACAGTACCTTTTGTATTAACTGTAGCCACTGTTTTTGATGTCCTGGCATCCCAAAGCCGCACTGTTTTATCCCCACTAGCTGTAACCAGAAGTTCTGGGTGTGTGGGGTGCCAACATAACTGATCTACACTATCTCCATGCCCACGGAATGTATGTTCTTTGGACTATGTAAAAAACACACCATGCTATTTGTCAAATCAAAACATTATTTTTCAATTAATAAATTAATAGGATTATAGCAAAATTTCACATACCTTTTATCTTTGACACTGACATATTAGTTATTATTGTTTATTTTGTTTCTATTTATATTTAGTAAGTGTTCTATGATCAAAATGGCTAAGCACCATGAACCTTAAGAGTGAAGTTCTTTAACTTGAATTTGGTCAAATGGGTATTTTTAAACTCTTCGCATTTGACATGGTTCTGGGATTTTCATCCATTAATTTGCAAACAACAATTAGGAGGATGTAGCCCCAGGTAATTAAAAGTAGGAGTACTATTTGGTCTGAGGGGGATCCAGTTTCTATTTAATTTGAACTTCTATCACTTATTAAAAGTTTTCCCTAGTTTTTGTTTCAGAAGCTTCACTCAGTTAGGTAGATCACAATCCGCTAGGGGCGCTACAGTCGTAACTGTCCACTGGCAGTGAAGTGTTAAACTGAAGTCGGCCTGCTGACAGTTCGCCTATGGAACCCCTTTTTTAAATCTCTCTTTTAGCGCTGCGTAAAAAAACTAATACAAGCCATTAACTAAATAAGTTGTAAATCAAAGAGTAAAATCCGGTCACATGATTTTCCCACGTTGCAGTCTTTGACAAGTTTCGGTTCTGCTTGTTTTAAGTTTTGCCTCTACAAAATGCTAAAAAATTTCAGGTAAGTGCTGGTATCATCTTTTTGAAATTTATATCCAGCAAAGTTTATGAAATTTGCTATATTATGTAGAAAAATCATGAAATTTGAAGGTTGCGAAGTATAGTTAATTTAATCCGCAATATTACATGATGTGAAAATTACCACAGGGAAATAGCTCTGCCCTGATTAGTCACAGGCTATGTGAGCCAGACAATAGGCTGAGCACACAAAGACACACAGGGTGCTCTGCTGCGCCTGAGTGATCACTGCTGGTCAGTGGGCACAGGTTTTGAGCTGAGAAGTGTGGACACTTTTGGTGGATTTTTGCAGTTAAAAAACTTCAATATCTTTGTTGCTTGTAGGAATATTTAAAAAATTCCAAATGATTTCATCCGGTTTTTGCATTACCTTTCAGATGATATAAGTATTTTAATTTTCTGATCAGTTTGAAAATTTTTCTGATATACCTAACTCAGTCTGTAAATGCACAGTGTTTATGTTGTATATATGGCTATTCTAGCAAAAAAAAAAAAAAAAAATTAATGATTTTGACTTGTAATATAGCATTCTAAAGTCGTTTTCTGTGGCTTTTCGGTTTATTAATCAAACACATAATCAAGGCAGGTGACAGCCGGGAGTGTATGCATGTTGTACTGTACTAACCAAACGATCTCTATCCAAACTGAAGAGGCTAACTGTCTTGTCGAAGGATCCAGATGCCAATTTTCTGCCATCACAACTCCAATCCACTGAATGTACCTTTGCGGAATGTGCCTGGTTTTCTTTTACTCTGTTATTATTTTGGAAATATTTTTGCATTTCTTCTGTATATGAAGCCATTCTTGCCGGCTGTATGTATGTCTGCCGATAGATGTCCACAGTTGTACTGAAAAGCCTCGAAAAAAAATCTATCCATTGTTGACTCAGTTCGAAAAATGGTGTTAAAACTAAGAAAATAAAGTCGTTGTGTGAAATTAAGAATGATCACTTGGAATGTCTTTCACCTAATGTTTCACTCTTTCCTCAAATTTTTGAAAAAAAGCTTTTCTTGGTATAGCGGCCTCTTCAGGCAATTTCATATTTTGCGGCACATTCAAGAGATGGAGGGAAGCACCACAGATAATTCGGGCTCAACTGCTGACTCAAGTGGCCTTAGGATTCCTGCAGCCGTCGATAATATAGAAAACAAATCAACTGATGTGGCAGAAGGTCGACACGCAACTCTTTTACGCCAAGCGTTGGAGAAAACTGTGCAAAAATGTCTGTCCAGCGGCAGGTATTTGAAGTTGTTAGTGTTACCTCAGTTTTTGGCCCAGTTACAGATACAACTTACATGCTGGGTACTTACCGTGGTTATGGCTTATAACATTGTGTGTTACGAAATCTCGACGAAATATCCACATCCTGAGACACTGTTTGTCTTCCGTTGCATCTGATAATATATCATTCAAAGTCTTTTTGGATCGATTCAAGCAGCAGTTTGATAACGCTTGTAAAGTTTCAAGCTATGCAGCAGTACACCCCCTACCCAGTAGTACCATTGGGTAGAGGGGTAGCATGAAGTTCTATGCATTGGCACTCCCTACAGTTTCTGATAAATGTACTATGTGGTATAACTAATAACACATAAAAATAGTAGTGAACATAAATGCCTAATGAAGAAATGATAATGACTTCAAGTAAGTCACTTACTTGCATGTAGCTAGGGAGCTCTCACATCTTTCCCTGACCTCCACCTCCTGAAGTTGCACAATCCTGAAAATCCAGCCAGTCTTGCCAGTAACTTCTATGTGAATAAGATACAATTAAAACTTTGTTTTGTTTCATTCTTGGTAATCAACAGACTAACTTGTATTTTGGAAGACAAACCTGTTTTTGCATGTCATGTTGTAAACAGACACCAGGGCTATTTTTATTACAGGCAGTGTACATGTAGTTAGTGACTGGGATTTACTTCATATAAGAAAAAAGTAATGATAATACATGGTTTATTTAATTTTTACAGGTTTTCTGCATTTGCTAGAAACTTCAAAGCAGTGTATGACAAAAATCCAAAAGCTTTGAAAAATATCCACACACAGTTTATGCATCAGCTGGAATCGGCTATAACAGTAAGTTATATCATGCTGATATATTAAAATGGTAATAATTGCCAAATTGTCAGTTTGCTATTGTTAAAAAATGCTTATTGTGATATATTTTGATTTTTTATTGGGTTATAAGGGATAGTTAATAGCTTGAAGAAGATAAATAGAATAAAAAATAAGGGATAGTTAATTTGCTAGCTGAATATGACTATGTGCAAATTTGTCATTCTTGATCAGTCAGGAAATATGGATTATTCTAAGAATATTTGGGCATAGAATGTGTAAATTTTTATATTGAAAAAAAAGGAGAGAAATCGATGCATTACACTAGTTTATCCGTTTTGTCAACTTGTCACGATGAGAAATATTTGAAGAAATACCTTTGACACATTTTCCCTTTCTTTTTTCAGGAAGAAATAGATACACTGTTTGAAGAGGAGAATATTGTAGGACTAATGAATGAACTTGACAAATTAATCAGTGAAGCACCTTTGGATCTACAACATCCAGCTTGGTAAGGTTAATTTTTGTGTTTTTTCTCTTATTGGTAAATTATATTAATTACCAAAACAAAGAAATTAGTGCTTAGTTTATTACTAATAGCTGGCAACTGCTGTCTTAAATTCACACTGACACTTCCATTAATTATGCGTGTTAATACCTCAGTCTAGTAATTTTTATGTTACTTCACAGGCGTCCAACAGGCAACCCTGAAGCTGATATTCAGTCCCACTTAATACAAGTGAAACAAGTACATAAAGAAACATTACAGTCCATATTGGAGGATTTGGAGGAAGAAAGTGCTAGGTTAAAAGAGGCAGTGTTATCAAAGAGACATCAGCTTCTGAACACACAACAAGCTGTGCAGAATAAAGTAAAAGGGATGGATCAGGTGTGGCTGCAGGCAGTTCTTGTGATAATTAAAATTACTTGCACGTAACGAGTCCTTAAAATTAAATGATGATGAGATTTGAACTAATTGTAATGGCTAATTTAAGAATACTGGACAATATTGTTTAAGGCAACCTAATTATTCTGGGATGTTGAAAATATATTATTTTTTTATTGATAAACCACCTTTAATGGATGAATAAAACTTGCGGCGGAGCAGGGATTCCCAATAATGCATATAAACCACTTCTGTTACGTAGTTTCTTAATAATATATAAGTGATATAACTAAAAAAGTTTGGTTCTGTTTATAACATAAGATTTAATCCTTTTTTTTTTTTTTTTGTTATGTAAAAACATGTTTGTCTGAAAAATAAAACGTGTCTTTCTTGTAAAAAATATTCTTTTTTTTTTTCAGGCAGTTGATGTTTGCAAAGAAATGCCAACCAAGGAGATATGGTCATATTTTGAAGAAACTTCTAAATGAAATATTCTTAATAAAAGGAATGTGAAAACATGACAAGTGTGCAGTAAAAAACAGTTTACCAATGCTAAAATACATTGGAAGAGTTACTCCTTCGTAATTGTTGGCAATGAGTACCTTTGTAAATTATGTTTGCAGTAGAAATATTTTCTACCCCTTTAAAAAAGAAAATAATGTAAATAAGTTTATGATAGACTTGTATTACTGAATGTGCTAATGACTTGATAATTTTGTAAATCGGTGTAAAAAAGAGAACTGAATGTGATATCATCTTTATATATTTTAAATAAATGACAGGGGAAGTTGCAGTTTTGTCAAAAAAATGGTAACTAATGATCTGACTACCTCATATAATCTTGTAGAGTTTGTTAAGCCAGATATTGCGTGATTCTCAGATAGAGCACTTTCAAAAAGGCTTATATGTGAATATCTGCTGCATTAGCTGCATCTCAAGTGTAACTCTGCAAGTATCAATCATTATCTTAGAATAAGCATAAAAGAATATTCCCATTTCCATTTTCCCTAGGTTTGGCTAAAGTCAAGTTCAAAATACTCTCATTCATTTGGTGTAATGTTTTTTATTCAAAATGTATACAGTATGTTTATGTGCAGGGACTGAAATATCACAAAATTTTTGCATACTCTAAATGAAAATTGAATGTTTTGAAGGCCAAGTTTCAAAAGCCATCACTAAATTATTTGAATCTGTGAAATCTTGATGTGCCTGAATCCAATAACGTGGTGCGCATTGTGAAGTGAAACTTCAAAACTAAATCTGTGAAAACGGGCTATATTATACAGAAATCGACTTTAAATGGCTTTACGACTGCATATTAGAGTTCTTTAAAACCTGATTTTAACAACTTCTTATTTCTTGAAATTACCAACGTTGATTTCACCAAGTACTTTTTGATCTTGCAATCTACCTTGTGTTGATGGGTTCCTTGTTGTCGACAAATATAAACTTGGAATGTTTGGAGTGTGTACAATGAAGTGGAGTGACATTTCTCCACGAGAAGAAATATTCCAATCCATTTTACATGTGAAACTACAACCTACGGTTTTTTCTGATAGTGTCTGGAAAGGCACTAAGGAATATCCTCTTGCTTTTATAGAGTTTTGTTTGTTAAATGTCAATCCTGGCTCAACATGTGATCAAACAAACTTCTGATCTGTAGTAGTAGTTTGCATTTACATAAATGCACTTTCGCGTCCTTGGCGCACAGTTGATTTAAAAAATAGTGGAGGAAAGCAAGGTCGCATGTGCTCCGGTTGGTCGAGCAATTTTTACTAACTGGTATTATTAAAAGGAAAGTTTTCTAAGCAAGTATTAAGGCGGAGACATGAATGGCACAACACAGCCAGGTTTTAAATGTTCGTGTTATCCGCGTGTCCATTACTGTGACAGAGACTTGGAGGGACAATTCAAAGATTTTTGCCACACAACTTACAAGGTAAGGCGAAAGGTGCCTTGTTTAAAATGGATTTAATGATAGAAGATCTGATTGTAGTCAAGTGGTATTCGTGTTCTGTTCTAAATCAAAATTAATCAATAGCAGTTAACTGCTTCTTAACAATTATAGGTAAAATATTAGGTATCTTCCTATCTTTTTCTTATCAACTGAATATTGATTCTTTATTTAACCTAACCAAATAATGTAAATTTATTAAGAAATAGAATAAAACATTTTTGCAATGTTGTTACAGAGAAACGCCAACTGAACGAAAATGTTACCTACCAACCTAAAACGGCACAACTCGACTGCTTTATAACTAAACGAATTAAAGGCATATTTCTAAAATGTTTTACTGCAGTTATCTGATGGCGTTTATTTAAAAATAGAGGCTCAGAGACATCGAAAGCAAAATTGGACACTATGAAGGGAAGATTTGTTTAAGAAGATTAAATTTTTTAATTAATAGTGAAATATTTTGAAATACGGGAGAAAAAATTCAAAGGGAGTTCGTGTGAGGTCATCTGGGCAATTTTTGAACATTTTAATGGATTTCTCGTTTCAAAGCTAATACAATAGGTTTGGCGATGAGATATGATCGTTTGATGATGTTATGGATTCAGATTCAGATTCTTTATTGACAAACACCTTCACATAAAGGTATAATCAATTACAATACGATACTAGTGGCTAGAACATAGAACAGACAAATAAATAGATAAATAAATATATATATATATACATATAGATTAGCAATTGTTGAAATCAGTGACTATAAACATGTATACGAATGTCGCATTCCATAATCAATTTACCAGGTGTTATGAAATAAATCAGCTGGCAGACAGGTTTGACGATGAGATATGATCGTTCGATGATGTTATGAAATAATTCAGCTGACAGACAGCATTTTTAATTTGTTTCACGCTTGCATATTGTGTGTAGCACTTTGGAAAGTTTGGTGAACTTTGATATTTTGCTTTATTATTGTTTTTACAGATGTGCTGTTTGTTATTTAATGTTGTCCTTGCAACTCTACACGGGTTATGACAGCAAGTCGTTTTGTCTTAACGTGAACTACGTGATTTTTGGGTAGGATATAGCTGGTGTCCTCTCTGTCAAACAGATGATGGAAACTCTATTTCAGGCATCACGCACACAAACATATATTTTATTTAGAGGAAAAGCGCATCATGCACCTTGGTCTTTGTTTATTTCTAATTGTTTGACGAAAAGAAAAACATATCCATAAAATTAAAACCAGATGCAGCTGAGACTTAACTCAATGTTTTTTTTATCAATAACCAAATGAAACATTGCAGCACCTGTCGAATAAATAATTGAGGTGTAGCCCCTATTGCGTATTGCAAAATTAGACAACTCCTAAAATATATGTTTTTACCTTTTTTAAGTGTTTTGCAACCATCCATTCAGAGACGGACAGTATTCAGAGAGGCTGTCATAACCATCTTCACACCGCCATGTTCCACTGCAACATTTCACCGAGATGGAGTTACTCAACAGTATGTTGCGATAGCGAATTTTGCAATCAAAATGTTATCCCGACATATCCGCCCGTTTCTACGACGACCGACGGTAAGTTCTTAGATACGCGTAATCCTCATATTTAGAATAATAAGAAAAAACATTCAGTTACTCGATCTTAACCTGTATCCATCTGAGTTCATATGTTTTAAAAATGTAAGGGTATGAAACTTTGATTACCCGATAAAAAGGTTCAAGTCTTAATTTCTTTAGGTCTTTTACGGTATGCTATATGAAGGGTTATAGAAAACCAAATTACAGAAAACCAAAACCGATTATTTTTTCAATAATTATGTATCAGTTTTAGGAAATTGGACAAAATACTCAAGGTATGACAATCACTCGGATGGTGTCGCCGCCATAGCAGGTAACCAGATGGCGACTGCTGTAATTGTGCCGTTTGTTTTGGTGACCATCCTTATTATTGTGTTTTTACTGACACATGTCATGAATGGCAAGAAAAGAAACTCTAACAACAACTCAGAAAACTCTACCGGTCAAGTTGAATAACATGGTTTGCTAAGGTTTTCCCTAAAATAATGCGGTTAAAAACTCTTACCGCAACAAGAGATGTGCGCATAGGGTCTAACGTCAGTGATGATAAGAGGAAAATCATACGTGTTCTGTTAATTAAGGGAATACTCTTGGAATAGACTTTTACTTTTTTAAACTCACCTTCCTATTTTATTTAAAAGAATGAAAAAGAGAAGGAGAACACAATAGCTTACTTTTATCACCCCGCTTTTGGTTTGCTTAATTTTTTAATAAGCAACAAGAGGCTTTAAAAGGCAGTAAGTGGTTTTATGAGCTTTTACTCTTCAGCTGTTTGTCGTTTTAACTCTTATTTTAGTTGACTTGTATTATTTATCAGTGGGGTATTTTGATTAATCAATCGTTTTATTTTCACTTCTTAAACTTAAATCATTTTATATTTCACTTTTGTAACGATGGTATTGACCATGACTTTATACCCAGACAGCCTCAGTAATCTGGCCCACGTCTGGCCCAGATCTGGCAGGCTCTGGCAACGTCTGGCAAAAGGTATGGCCCAGGTATGGCTTGCCACATGTGGGCCAGATGTGGCAATGGTTGGGCCAGATCTGGCCCAAACATTGCCACATCTGGCCCACTTCACATTTGCTCATGTGGCCAGATGTAGGCCCAGATCTGGCAATATCTGGCAAAGGTATAGCATGCCGGATGTGGACCAGATGTGGGCCAGATCAAAATCAAATGGATATGGACCACATATGGCCCAGATTGTTTTTTTTTTTTTTTTTTTTTTTGTAAATAATATTAAATTATTCAATATGATTACTATAAAAAAAAGACAAACAAGATTCAAGATTCAAGTATTTATTCTGTGCTACAAACCTTAACAAAATTATTACACATTATATAACCTTAATTGCTGGCAACTTACATGTAACAAATTAAGGGCCACTCCTCAAATTATAATTGTTACGCGAGGTAGAAACCACAAGATCTTGAACTTCTTTAATATAATTTATTCACTACTTTTCGGTTGGTTTCCGTGTCACCTTGCTTCCTACCATTTCTCTTTCTACCTCTTTTCAATCTCCAGAAGCCTTTTCCCCGTTTACGTTAAATGCTGCTTTTTAAGTATTGCACATTATGAGAATATGTCAATGAACTCTACAGAACACTCCCCGCTCTTTGCTCACTTCATGACCATCAATTACCAACATTTTAAGAACTCCGACAGAAAGAAATTTGTGGTGTATTATCCGTGTATATTATGTATGTATTATTTGAATAAATTATTATTATTATTATTATTATTATTATTATTATTATTATTATTAGGCTATTAAGAGCCCTTTTTCAGTCGCAATTGATATATAACAGCGTGTATTCCCATGAGTTAAAGATTTCCACCGTTGTTCGTTCGTGGGACTTGCTTTAAATGGATAGATCTTGTGTGCTTTGTGATTCAGGAATGATTTTCGCCTTTCGGAGGGCTGCCGCCATTGTCTCTCATCAATTTTAATAAAAGTTTTTTTCATGTGTGCTGGAAACAAGGTTTAAATTCTATTTTCGACTTTAATTTTTCACTATTTTAGTTTTTATCAGTCTAAGTTTAGCCCAAGAATTTTGGAAAATGCAGAACTCTGGATCGTGCAACCTCTAAAATTAAATTGAGATTTATTTCGAACTGCAAGTTGAATTTCATATAACGTTAGATATCGAATAGAACTTTCAATGTTAAACCCATTTTTGACGATGGGCTTGGTGTTCAGAAAAGACTTTCATTTTTAATCGTCCCAAAAATTAAATTCATTGTTTTGGAAATTGATAAAACGGATGGAAGCTTAAAGAAAGAATTAAGTGAAACAGAATTTTGGTGCACAATGATAATTAAATACAAACCTGACAAAACCGACCCCTCAAACTAATTTTAGATCGAAATTGGTCTCCTCTTGGAGATTTTCCTCAGCAACCAATGACCAATAGAAGCACATGCTTTGATTTATGAAATTAATACACCGTGTAATGTAAATTTTTCAAAAATGATAAACATATGTGATTGGATTGATTATGCTGGGTTCTAATACAATATTTATTTTTATTCATCCCATGGGTATATCAAAACACATTTGAAAGTCGGGATACTGGCATAAATTTTGCCCTATTTTTCCTAGCGCGGTAGCATGTTGTTTTGGTTTACATTGTGAAGAGGCTACAGTTAAAATCGCAAGGAATATCGTAATGGCGATGGGTTGGAAGCTATGTAGTTTGACACAATTTGCAGGTAAGTGGATTCATATCGTTATGTAGTTTCTGCAACGATTTTTTTACATTAAAAATGCACCTCTGTGTCCAGTAGCGTGAAAGGATTGTAACCATATTCGCATAACTACGTGTTTTGACAACATGGTAGGCATGTTTAATTTACGTCAGTACAATCCTCACTACCCTAAAATCTACATCGTCTTGTTACTTGAATTGCCAACGTTTTCCATTTACTGGGCCATGATTAGTTTTCAACAACAAATGTATACTGTTGTTTTTTAAAGAATCGGAACACTGAAAGTTTTCATTGCCCTAAAATCAGAGTATGCCCAATCATCCCAATATCAGGTTATCGTAGACAATTTTGTTAGATCTATTTATTTTGTTTAGAATGCTGAACCGATTTTGGTATTTGTTTCCTTATTGTAGACTTATTTTAATCTTAAATCTTTATATGTGATTTTGAGATTCACTAACCAATTGAGGCAACATCTGAGCATGATAGAAACTGAAAATTTGATTTTCTTTTAGTGTAAGGGTAATCTCTCTGACTTCTTTTTTAAGTAAAATTGTTATTTAATTAGCATGTGCAAACATAAATGCATGTATCACATGTCAATATGAGTTTGACTACTTAAAGAATGAATGGCAATCCTCATTTATTATAAACCATTTGCTTGAATATTTTATGTAGCAGTGTAACTTGGCTGTTTATCTCCAACTGTTATAGTTTTGGTATCTTTAAAGAGGCTTGGAATTAAATCCATCATATTTTCAACTTTTTCAATTTTGGACCTTCCTCCTTATTCTTGGTTAATGTAAATACACATGATCATTCCAAAGTTCTCATAAATGAGAGAGGTAGGGGTATTTTGCAAAGAAATATGTGAATTGAAAAAAAAAGTTCTTTAAAAATTGCCATTGTTTTTTTTCTGTTACAGCAATATTTGCAAAAATAATGGAACTTAAGGTGTGACTATATATAAAATCATTGTTCAGGGTTTCTTATTGAAATTTGGTAATTGCCATGTGTGTTATGTCGATTTGTTTTAGTAATGGAACAGGGGATGAAGAGCTACTTTTTACCAACATGGAAAAATATGAACCATGGCTATAAAATCTACTCAAAAACAGATAAAAAGGAGTTATTTTGGAAAATCATTCATGCAGGGAATGAAAATGATGATAAATATCTCTTAGAAAACTGTCATATAACTTTCTGTTCTGTTAACCTGGTACATTATATATATTTTAGGTACTTTAAGTGCTGGCTAAAAAAATAGTAAAAAATGAAAGTTCGAGATGACAGTGATGTGGAATCCAGTAGTAGCAGCAGCTCCGATACTGAAAGTGATGAGGACACGCCGCGTACAGGAGTTCCACCTGCGATCAATGAAAATGAAACTAGTGCCAAACAGTTGACATTATTTGATGATGAGGATGAAGGACTTCTTTTACTACCTCCCCCAGTTGAGGAGGGAGAAGGGGAAGGTGAAGAAGGTAAGGAATGTTGACCAAGTTGCTAAATTATAAAATATAAATAAAAGTACACTGAAAATGCAGAAATTTACTTTGAGAGGTAGGCAGATACATTTGCCTCCCCCTCCCCCCTGAAACTGAAATGAAATCTTTCTTGTGTTAACATATTTGTGGCCCATTTACAATCAAATGATGGCATTTATCGTTGTGATTATAACTGCTGTAAATCAGCATGCAGTTTGCTCCCATCTCTCCAAAATGTTGTTCTTTATAATTAAGTACTGTATTGCACAGAGAACTTGGAATTAATTACTTTTGGCCTGGCCTTTGGCACAAAACTCATGATAATCTTTAGAGAGAACTCAAGTTAATCTTTAAGTTTACAGAACTGGTGATAACATTTGCCTCAATACATAAACAGGGTTTATTTGCTTAAAAACTGGTGATACTGCATGATGTGCTACTGTAGCATTGCATACCCTTAATTTGAATTAAAGTACTAGTTCGATGTGAAGCATCTGAGATAGCCCAAAATATTGTGACTTAGTTGAAAATCATGAGAGAAAGATTTTGTGGGATTTGGAAAAGAGTGGGGCCAGAAAAAATGGCAGACTAACAATAATACAACTGTAGTGCAGAAATAAATGAAAGCCAAGGAAACTTTTCAGGTTACTTTCTTTCAAGTTCTATCAAATTATAGTCTATTGCACAACATTATTGTATTGCTGAAATTTTAAGATGACATGATGGCATATAGAGTTTCAACCCATTGCTGAAATGTTAACTCCACCTCACCCACCCACCCACATTTTCTTGTTTGGAAGTGCTGACATGATTTCCGTTGATAATAATTATGATATATAAAATGGTGGCTTGTTGTTTGAAATTGCCATCATTTGGTAAAAGATGTGAAAAAATAAAAGATATGTAGATACTGGTAAAAAATAACAGCAACAAAAAGAACACAAATTTGCATTTTCAAATTACAGAAATAAAGGTAATTAACAAACTAAGCTTACAGTTAAATACAAAATCTGAAAAAAGGTGTGAGCTACATATTGTTTTTTATCTATTTTAGAAACAGTAGTCTATGAAGAAGAAGGTGAGGGGGAAGCTGAGGGAGATGATGTCCCCCTCACTAGTCCGTCCATTACACTGAAACAAAATGCAATAATAAAGACAAATCAGGAAAAAGAAGAAGCTCAACAAAAGAAGAAAAAGAAAAAGAGAAAAAAGTGAGTAATAGTAACCACGTTTTTTAGCTTTTCTGCAGCTTATGCTAGAAATGGGGGATTAGGCAGGATTTTGAAACAGGCTGTCCAAATTTATGTTACCTTCTTGTGGTCAAAGAAAAGCAATATATATGTGTGTGAAGTTATTGCACTTGGCAGTCATTCTGAGGTCAGATATAGCAAGTTGACAACATTTCAATTTATGTTGTTGAGTGTAAAAACTTATTGAATAACAAAAAACAGACATTAATTTGACATGTCCTTGTGAGTAAAATGGGTTTTCAGTTGAGAACAGTTGAGCACTTACAGACTCAATGCCAGTGGATTATTTTGTAGAGACTATTATGTAGTTGTTTATAATAAGGAAAGTTTTAGCATGCAAGTGTTATTTGGCCTCTGACAGATTGTTCAATATTAAATTGTATAGTTCTGAAAGTTATGAAACAGCCAAATGAAAACAAGTGGGTATTTAAAGTTATGAGCAAATATTGTTCCACTGCCACTTGAAAAACCAAATAGATTCAACTAGCACTTATATTTTCACTGGTATGAGGTCTTAACAAGTCTTAACAATTTTTCTTGAGTGTATTTTTTCTGCATGTGATAAAATATATCTGACTTTTTTATGTAACTTATTTCATATTTTAAATGTGTAGAATAAGTAATTTTCATTGAAGTGTAATATGTATAGAAGTGATCGCTTTACAGTGTTAAATATTACTGAAGATCATGACCAAAATGTAATGAATGGTACAGTAATGCATTCTTGATCATATCTATAAGCTAGATTTGGCAGACCAGACTTTTTTTTGTCATCTCCACAGGTTTATTTTTGTGCTTAGACTGGCCCTAGGGTTCTGGGCTGAACTGAACCTCAGTCAATTCAACGTCTGCCTAAGGGCCTAATTCATTTTACAACATGCTCGTAGTTAGTAATTTGACCTGAGACCCAATACACTGTATGATTATAGCCGAAGGTGTTTTTAAATTCATAGCAACAGTGATGCTTATGTGTAAAAGGTGCTCAATTGATTTGGTATTTGAATTTGTATATAAGTGCTAAGCGCTTACAATTCAAAAATACAAACATGAAGTAACTTATCTGAAGTAGATTTGTGTAAAGATTTGTTTATAATTCAAAGATTTATGGAGGATTTTGGCTGTTTGCTGTCAGTATTCCTAGCAGTCAGTTACTAGTATTGGTTTTATGGTACACCTGAGTGAACAGTGTCTGTGTGCCCAATAAAATGACCAAGTGTAAACCTCTGCTGAGCCACCATTGTTTCTGAACAAACATTAAGAATGAAAGGTATTTGTGCCTGATTGAATCCACGGGAAGTTTGAAATCCAGCCTGTTAAGAGAGAATATAAAAGGTGTTGTTATGCTTTATATCAAATTACAGTTACCTAGACCAATGATTGATATACAAAAGAGTGTGAATTAAGTACTTCACCTGTTTTCTTTTTTTGTTACTCTACTGATATTTTGTCAACTTTGATATTTAAAACCTGTTACAGAGATTTTGAAATTTGAATATTTGGGTTAATGTAAACATTGACATTTTAATCAAAATGTAGTGACATGTGTGCAAATTTTGAGATTAAAAAATTGGAAGTTTTGGAGTGAATTTACAAAAGTAAATGCGAAAAGTCTTAAGCCTGGCTTGCATGTAGAAAAAGGAGCTAATCTAGATATTTTTGTCTGTTGTGTTTCCTGTAGTATCTTTTGTATGGTTGTCCCCTAAAATATATGTATATACTGGTACATGTATGCTTATTAACTTGATTAATTGTTGTTCCTCTGAAGCTTTTATACCAATAATAATTTAATTGGAGTAAATTGTAAAATAATAAAACTGTAAAATTAAATTTTACCTTTATTTCAGATGGCTATATATTTGTACAGTTAACTGCAAATATGAAGTGGGTATGTACTTGTGTATATATTATACACATTTCTGTAAAATATGCAATGCCACTAGCTTGTTAGTCCTTTGTGAAAAAAAAAAGAAATACTAGTAACTATTTTGATAAGTAAATAACTTAAAATTCAAAATATTCAAATGTGCACTGACAAATTTGAAACTGTTATTTATTTCTCTCAGTGCGAAGGGTATCAAAGCGGTTAAACTTTAAAGAAGTTAGTGAGGATGAGGAATGGAATCTGTACTGGACAGATTACTCTGTGGCCCTGGAGAGGGTGATGGAAATGAAGAAGTATCAGGTAAAATGGCTAATATTTATGTATCTTGGTACTTGTATCTTCAAGACTTGCAAGACATTGACTATACCAAATATTTTATGCTGGTCTAAAGACAAAGTTGATTTAATGGTAATGTTATTTCAAGCAAAAGGAAATGAAATTGGATCAGTCTCAAGTAGTCAGTTGTATTGCTTGTTCCTTGACCTTATGGTGCATTAAGAATATTTGCGTTCTTTTTTGTTTTAGAAAATCAATCATTTTCCGGGCATGAGTGAAATCTGTCGGAAAGATTTACTATCCAGGAATTTGAACAGAATGGTGAAACTCTTCCCAAAAGACTACAATATCTTCCCTAGATCATGGTGCCTGCCTGCAGAGTAAGTTTTTTTTCTTTTCAGTTTGCCACTATCCTAACACTTGAATGTTTTGATTATTATCAATTTTTTAGACCAAGATGATGCTGTGTGTCTGGAGAAAGCTAGTATAAATCAGTATCTTATTGATTAATGTAATTGTGCTATAGGCTAATATAATAATGTTAATAATGCTATAGGCCCTTTATATATTAAAAAATTTTTTAAATGATTGAAAATGACTGATGTGTTTCTTACCAACATGTCCTATGAGGAAAATCAAAAGTATGCCACTATCCTAACATTTGAATGTAAGGAAAAGAAGGTAACAACATTAATTATCTTTCAGTTATGGTGACTTCCAAGCTTTTGCTAGGCAAAAGAAGAGCAAAACTTATATTCTCAAGCCAGAGAGTGGGTGCCAAGGCAAGGGAATATGGGTGACCAAAAACCCCAAGGAAATCAAACCCAATGAACATATGGTTTGTCAGCAATATATTTCAAGGGTAAGCAAAAGATGAACCCATACTTTCTCTTATGTCAGTAGAATGAAATCTGGTTCAAATATGAAGTGGGAGCATTTTGATCCCTAATGACCTGATGTCTTGTTTAAAATCTGATTACAGTGTTGACACAGGTGAGATTAAAATTGTTTCATGCTTATGCTCATGGATATTTTGTTTATATTTAATGTAGATTAAAATTGCTTCATCTGTATGTGCAAGGGTATTTTGTTTACCCTTCAGAAAATCGGTAGCATGCTTTTGAAATTAATGTACATTTATAAAGTTTTAGGACTATATTAAAAATAATAATAATCTCTGTTATTTTCCAGCCTTTCTTGATTGATGGCTTCAAGTTTGACCTTCGTGTGTACACTCTTGTCACATCCTGTGATCCATTTAGGATATTTGTCTTTAAAGATGGTCTTGCCAGGTTTGCCACAACCAAGTACACTGAACCTCATGGAAATAATGTGGTAAGTAATAATTCTTTGACTTGTTTTATTTCAGTTCCATATACACCCCTTTATGCTTACATGTAAGATGACTGATTGTGGTTCAAAGAAGAATATTATGCAGGAAATAAATGAAATAGTTATCTGTTAAAAAAAAAGAAAAAGAAAAAAAACAAACATATCATCAAGGATGCAAGACGGCTAGTATAAATGGTCAGTGCAGGGTATCCTTATTGCTCCCTCCATTTATTGGCCCTGATGAAATTTTCGGAAATTGTGAAAAAATTTGTAAACAGAAATAAATATAACAATATAATTAAACAACTACATGTTGTTTGAAGTGCCTATACTGAAAAGCTTTGTATTTTTGGCCTTAAGGCTTGACATTGATTTCCATTGCCTTAAGGAAAAATCTTCTTTACAAAGACTTTAAAAATAGTTCAGGACAAAGAAAATTTCTGTAACATAAAACTGCTTACATGTACCTTGTGCCAGAATAAGTGCCATATTGATTTTGCTTGGCTGGTCTTGTTGAGTAATGCTGTTCAAAATAGAAAAGCTTTTTGATAATTGAAAAGAATTTGACTAGTTTAAGGTGTAAATTGAGACATTTCACCTGTATAGTTATATAATTGAGGTGAATGCTATGATGTGGGTCAGAGTGAAGTTTGTTGATGGTGCACATCCTGAATCCTCATTATATCACTAGGTAACAAAATGGCAAAAATATTGGTGCAGACCTCTCCTGTCTTAAAGAAATACTATACATTAAGAAAGAATGGAGATTAGAACTAAGTACAGAATATCACCACTCTACTTGTGACTTTTAAAATTTACACCATTGACCAAGCATTCTTGATACTTATGTGAGGTTTGAGGGGAACAGAATGATTTTTTTGGAACTCTCTAGCCATTTCTATTTTACCAGTATATACCTTTTTTCGCAGTTATTTGTTATATTGACAACCTTTAAAATCATAATTAAGTTTCATAGCCATGACCACTTTAGATCATTTTGGGTTGTACCTGAATATAGAATATCCCTTTGCATACTTCCACTGAAGAAACTGGCATTTCAGAGGCACATTTTGAGTTTGAAAATCAAACAAACCTTATATTGTATCTTTTTATGCCATGAGTACACAGTAAAAATGGATCAATTTTCACAAGCATCTTTTGATTCACTCACTGGAAAATTGCCCTTCACGTAAACATGATGATTGTCTACCCCCCAGACTGGGAGAAGACATGGTAGTGAAGCAATCAGTTGAGACCTCTGGCTATTATGTTTGCTTACTGTATTGACTACAGCCTTGTGTTAACATGGGAACAGGGGTGGGGAGGATACTGTGTGATTGAAATTAAATTGTCAGTAAACAGTGTGTTTGATGACATAGATAATAATCAATCATGTCAGTGAATGGGGGTCCATTGTGAGGTCCCTGTACTGTTATGAATATTTTTTGGGTGTTGACCAATTAGACATACTTTCCTGGTGGGTTTTTTTGTCTAAAGTATTTATAAGACAATGAGAATCGTGAAAAAGAGAAGAAAAGAGAGAGGGAAAAAGGATATTTGTCATTTTGAAGTACCCATATTTCACATACCAAATAAAAGCAATTTATGATAACATTGATTCGTGTTTTGTTCATTGTACGAGGGCTATATGCTTGACTGTATATATTTTGTGCAATAATCATGAGTTTTAAACTTATAAAAACTGTGGCAGATCTGATAATACTTTTTGTTATGTCATCAATTAATTTCTAATTTCAGGACAATGTTTATATGCATCTAACTAACTATGCCATCAACAAGCACAGTGAAGACTTCATCAGAGATGATGAAGAGGGTGGAAGTAAGAGGTAAAGCATACTTTATAGGTTTAGGTGATCCCCTAAATATACTACTTTCAGTGGCATAAAATCTGTAGATTTGCCTAGTGAATATTTTAGACCTTTTGTTGCATGCTACAAAGAAGTATATATATGAGTTGAGGTTTTTATCAAAAAAAAAAAAAAATGAATAATTGATGTATAATGAAATTATCTTGCTGATCCATTATTGATAGAACTCTTACCCTTATTTTATTTACAGGCGTATCATTACAATGAACAAGTGGCTAACACATCATGGATACAATGTTGAAAAAATGTGGAATGATATTGATGACGTCTTGATTAAAACACTGATATCTGCCCATCCCATACTTAAGCATAATTACAGGACTTGCTTTCCTAATCATGTAAAAGGGAGTGCTTGTTTTGAGATATTGGGCATGGATGTGCTGTTAGACAGGAAACTAAAGCCATATATTCTGGAGGTAAATTTACACTTTGAATAACCTTCTTAATGTCATTTTAAAATTATGTTTTGATTTACATTTACTTAACATTGTATCGTTTTCTATGCAGTTTAAGTAATGGAAATGTAGACATAATTGTTGGAGTAATATTCTAAAATCTATAAAGGAAGCAGATAAACTGCCTACAAAGAAGATCAAAGCAGTCATTATAAAGCCAGGTGAGAAATGGTTTGTTTTCCCAGATAAAAGCAAGCCACTGTGGGGTTGTTCTGTTTGCTTTTCATTCCTGTGAAAATCTCGGGATACTTCACACAAAGCGTATCAAACCCTTGATATTGACCTACACTAACTGTTAATAGCGATTTTGATGCTGATGGGTTTCTCATTGCATTTGTAGGTGAACCACTCTCCAAGCTTCCACACAGATGCAAAGCTAGACAAGGAAATCAAGGAGGCCTTGATCTATGACAGTCTGAACCTGATCAACTGTGGTGCTGTTGACAAGCGCAAGTGCATTGAAGAGGAGCGCAGGAGAATCAAAGAGAGGCTGTTCCAGAGACAGGGGTACAAGAAAGAGTCTAAGTAAGTTATGCCTTTTGTCTGCCGATGTTTTATGTGCAGAAATAGGAATTGTAATAGTATAGACTGGGACCTTCTTTCCTTCCTGCCCATATGGATCTGACCAAAAATATTGTCACTTTAACACCTGTGGAGTGCTGGATGCATTATTCCTATGGCTTCATGTGTCAGAGCAAAGTTGAATTTTATTTGTTTTTATAGAAGTTGAGAAACATGCTTAAGAAAAGATGAGAAAAATTACTTTGTTGGCACCTAACAAACATGCATACTCCTATAGTCCATGGTGCTGTAATATTACAGTATAATGAAATCACTTCTGTTACAGAGAAGAGCTGGAGCAGGCTCAGCAAGAGTGGCTGGAGTCACTGACCAAGTACGAGGACCAGCATCTGGGCAATTTTCGTAGGATCTACCCAGCACATGGCACTGACAAGTATGACAAGTACTTCCAACACAGTGCAGGGTCTCTTTTCCAGGAAACTGCAGCTTTCAAAGCCAGGAGTGAATGTGCAAGGTATGTATATCATCTGGGAAATAATGCCTTTAGGTTTGGTTGTTGCTTTTGTCTTAAAAAATGTAGTTTAATGTATTGATCTATTCATATAGAAAAAACACTTCCCAGGGGTACGATTGTATTGAAAACAAACTTTTGCAGCAGTGCTGAATTCATAGTTTTATTACTTTTACAGGAAATTCAAAAAAAGAAAGTGAGTTTAGTGTATGTATGTAAATATTGCAGCTTTTGGGAAACTTGATGCGTAGACTGAAAGGTGCAATTGTGAAATCTTTAATTTGATTTAGTAAATACTGGAAAATTTGACAAAAAGTTTTGATTTTCAATTTTCCCTGGTTCATTACTTTGTAGTAAAATCAGTGGGAATATATGTAGATCCTGCATTGAAATTGAATTATGAACATGTTTCTTATGCATATGAATGGCTTGCGGTTAAGGGGCAATTAAAATAAATAGTACAAAAAATCAAGTCATGCCAAATCTAGTTTTAAACTAAATATGAATCTTAGATCTAAAATTTTAACAATTCAGTTATTCTTGAAACCATGCTGTAAGGTACTGATACATGTATATAACATAATAGAATTTTTAAACTTACAAGAAAAAGAAGATGATTATAAAATTTTAAAATATGATTTCGTAGGCAACAGAGAGAGGAGATTTTAAGAAAGAAAGAAAAGATGGAGATGATGCTGAACAAAAACAAGAAGGCAGCTCGTCCAGAGAGTCCTGGGAGTAGAAAAAGGAGATTAAAACGTCCCAGTGTTCCCAGGAGACAGTTGGCCTCCTCCAGGCAGGGTGCTGAGGTAATACTCAGATTCAATAAATTACTTAAAAAAATTACATTGAAATAGTGAAAAAGGTTTCATTTATTCTCTGATTATCCCTGTTTTTGAATCAATATACCATAAATAAAGTATGTTTAATCTAGAGGCATAGATTTAGGCAGTTATAATTATTATACTATATTTCTCTTTCTTGAACAAATGTCAGCAGATGTAGGCTAGTTTCCTTTCATAGATCTAGCATGCCTGTGCTCTAGATATGTAGTATGATGTGATAACATTCAGTTTGTCAATATTTCATGATTAAATCTAAAGGGTCTAATTTATATCTTTCTACAGAGACATTTTAATCAACCTTGGTAGTTATTATATGCTTATCCATCCTTGATGCATGTTGTATTATGTTACATAACAGTACATTTTAGCAGTTTGGTATTTAACTGAAGCCTGGTTACCTGGGCATTGTAAGGTCAATACCAAATATTACCTTAAATATTGACTGAATGGCCAGGATAGCATATAGAATATTAATACATTTATACAGTGGCAAAGGTAAAATATTGCCACAGTGTTGGAATTCATTAAACAGTAATGTATCAGTATTTAATTGGTGTGTTGATAAAATTGCAGCTCAACATCAAAAAATTTTCCAACAGATAAATTCATACAGTTTGACAAAATTTGCATAATGATATGTACCAGTATACAAAAGCATATAAATATGTCTGAAGGCTGTGGTCCATTCTCTCAATACACTTACTAACCATGCACTCCCCTGTTTACCTCCTCTCATAGGGCACAGAGCATGTTAACATTGAAAGTGAACTGATAGACACCACCAAACCATTAGACATTCTGGAGGAGGAAGAGCTGGAGCGGATCAGTGGTCTACTCCAGCGTGACAACCTGGTGCGGGGCTTGGGGATAGTAGAACACGTGTACAGGCTACTGCACTGTACCCCAGGCACCATGGGCGTAATGAAGAGCAACGACCCTCGGCAGCAGTTTGTAAGTTTGCATTGAAGACTACTACCATACTTATATTGCCAGGTTTTAGTTGTATTGATCCATAATAAACCCAGTGCATGCTGCCTAATGTTATGTTGTAATTGTACCTTGCATGGGTTTGGTATCCTTTGAAAACATTGACTTCTTTGCATGCTGCTGCTTTGCTTGAGCTGATGATCACCTGGAAGATCATCAATTAATACTGTGAACTTCTTCAAATGAAACTGGAAACACATTTCTTGTGAATTTGGCTATAAATTATGGAAATATTGGAACAGTCATTTATGAAGAAGTTTGCAGTGCGCTTATGCACTGCTTTTTAAATGGATTCTCTTCTTTGGAATGTTCATGTTGATTTTACATCAATAAAATAGTTTGGTTGTTAAATTGCATGATTTGAATAATGAAGATAAGAGAAGTATTGTTATCAACCTGAAGGTTGAAGTGATGGTTCCTTGTTTGCAATTGAGTTCTCACTTAATACTTGATTGATCTGTTAATCCTGATTTCTATTGATTTCTCATCACTTCACTGTTTAATTGGCTGTCTTATTTTAAGAAGGTTTTACAGGGATGTTTGATGAATTACTCTCTTCAAAGCTAATCAGTGCCTCCTGAGATTGAGAGCTGAAATCATTTGTTTGCACTGAATACTTGATTAGTGAAAAACATCTTTCTGATCTTTTTTTTTCACTTGAACTCAGCAAAGTTTTATAAATCTTCATGATTTATTTTTCTATGAGAAAAAGTTAAAGTTTTGATTTTGTCCATTACAAAAAAATGAAAAAAAAAAAAAAGATTTTTCAGCATATCAAAATAAAGGAATTTTTAGCATGGGTGTTTAACATTGTTTTCTACTTGGGCTCCCTGTGAAATCATCTTCTTGATTTGGTTGCAGTGTGTGGTTTCTTAGTCTTGCCTCTTTTCTTGCTCATTTCCAGGGCATCAATAATTTACAAAAATACAGTGCATACCGGGAGGTGCTCTCTGCATCTCGGTATCGCCAGCGGGGCCTAGATAATCGGTTGTACATCTTTGATGATTCTAAAGCTGACAAATTGACTATTAACTTTGGGACATCATCATTGGGAAATGAGGTGAAAGAGCTAGCCCCTGTTGGGAGTGAGGTGTTTAAACCCACAAAACACCTGCCGTTAAGAGTAAAGGACTTGGAGAACACATTAACTGGGGGCTCCTCTACGACCTCTGTCATGTCTTCAGCCACTGTGTCTGTACCTGCTCCACCAGGGCAGCAGAATGCTGACCAGAACACAGGGCAGCAAACTGAAAATGACATTGAGAATGACAAAGAGGAAAGCTATGTGGCAACCAGTATTGCAGCAGTTAGTCAGGAGGTCAGTAGTGACCAGGGGCTTTTTGTAGCTATTAGATCATTGCACAAGCACTCTAGATAGTCACTGCTGTGTTTAAAAATCAAATACTAGTCTTAGGTGCAGGCACATGATTAGAATGTTCTTTCTGAACAGAAAAAGTAGTTGCTTGGTTCTCACGTATAAATGTCTCAGAAAGAGAACGGACAGCAGTCACTCATATCCTAGCTGCTTTGTGGACAGACATGATATCAGAAACAGGCTACATGTACATACAGTACAGGACAGACTGACATGGATTAATACATACTGAATACTGGTAAAGACTCACAAGGTAGATATAAATTATGCTTACACTAGGTAGACATAGATACAGCTCACGTTATATATACAGTGTATGTAGCTTGTGACATAGAAGTCCAAAGAGATCATTTGCAGTGGTTATATGCATTGTAGATGTACACATGGACATGGACTCCAATCCAATGTAGACATTTTTTTAATAAGACAAAGTTGACAAACACTTTAGTTACAAAAAAGGGTAATTACTAATGTAGAGAAGCAAACAATAACTCATATTTGCAATCTAGGTAGAAAGACCATCAGTAGGCCTAACATGTAGGTAGAAAAGTGTGGATCTGCCGCTAATATTAACAGAAAACCTTGCCAAGTAGATAGCTATACAGTTTTTATGTATTATTTTTTTCAATTGGTGGACAATGTTAAATGAATAATATGTCTTAAAGAGGGTAGGGTTTAAGGGATAACTTCTGTCACTATACTATTCTGAAAGGTTGGTATAACATTTTATTGTAATACACTGTAACAATGGCTTGCATTTTCTGCACAAATTGTCAGTTATTTGATGTGCCATAACTTATTAATTGTCCAGTTAACAACTCACATCATTAAGAAGCATGTTTGTTCAGTGTAATATCGTAGCGCCATAGAAGTACAATAAACATGCCTGTCTTTTGTATCCCAACAGCATGATGATTTTGTGACCCGCGCCTCTCACTTACAAGAAAGCCCTCTTGCCGCCTTTAACCACAATCCATACACCCCTGCCTTCGGTACCTTACAGACGTTCTCTGGGCGCCCACTGCAGCACCCCATGCAGGGCATCATCACACAGCCAGGGAGTGTAACACAGTGGCAGATCCCCAGGGGGAGGAATACCAGCCTGGGGCAGCTCAGTGATACTCGGGGTGTCCCCCTACAGGTACTGCTGAGAACAGACCAGCTCAGTGTTCCTTTTCATCTTGCTTGCTGCATGTTTTAACTTAAAGATTGATGATTATTATCTTGTCTTAGTTTTCTACTTCTCTTTGTTGATTATTGTCCATGCTGCATTTAGACAGATGTCCTGTATTTTCTATGAAGTTTTCACTGAGATGTGGTGATTATTCCTGATACAAATGTTTAAAGATGTACAGATTGTTTGCTTTGGTAAATCCCACCCATTAAAAACTATCCTAGAACAACACTGCTAATAAATCTTACAAGTAATTTATGTCATTCTTTGTTTCTCTTTGTTATAAGTTTTTTTCTTTATTTATCACAGAGAGCCAAAATCCAGAACAAGAAGCCCATAGGCTCTGGTTATGGCAGCTCCTACAGTAACAGCACCTCGGGGGTGTACTCAGACAGTGACTACAAGTACTCCCCAGAGACTGACCCCAGGGGTCTGATGAGGGGGCCTTACAGTGACCTGACACAGCGAAGGACGCTCAGTGCTGCCACCACACACTCCTCACATGCCAGTACTAGGAAAGATGCGGGTAAGCACATTTGAGGTTTTTGTTTCATTTTATTAATTTCTTGCAACTTTCATTTCTTTAGCAAAATTAACTGTTAAATTTTGTGATTGTGGGCTTGACATACATATTGCGAAATGTAGTTCAAGTCACTTCAGCAGTTTAAAATATGTTTAAATGGTCCCTTAGAATACATATGGTTGATTGGGCCTTATTAGAATGTGAATATGTAATACTGAAATGTTGGGGTGTCTGGTTAGGATGATTTAAGACAGTTTTCCACAGAAAAAAGAAATAGCTGTAGGCACACTAATCAATATCATTTGGTCAGTTAAAAAAATAGCAAAATAGCACTATTATAATGTATTAATTGCCAGAAGTTTATAAAGTATGAGTTCAGGTTTGTAAGTGTGGCAATAGAAAAGGAAGAAATATACTTTTGTCTGGGGCCTTGCCTAGAATGCAGTGCAATACAGTGACTGCAACATAACTAGACATGTATCTCCTTGTCCTGCAGTGCTTCTCCAGTCCTATAGGGTCAGAGAAAGAGGTAAGGTGGTCAAAGCTGACCTAACACAGGTGCAGAGCTTCATTATTATTATTATTATACAGGTGTCACAGTTCTTAGAGTATACAATAGGCATGGCCTCATCTTATAAGCTTGTTGCTTGTGGCAAGATAATCTCTGGATTGCATGTGATTTTTCATATTCAAATGCATGTATTCATTACTTTGAACATGAACAATAGTTAATATTTCTACAACTTCACAGTGAGTTTTTTCTTTTATGAAAATAAATGCTTGGCTTTGACTATGATTGATTGGGGTGAAAGATTTTAGCTATTTGTGACTTTGACATTTTTGAAACTTGCTCTAAACTTAATTTATGACGATGCATGTTTATATTGGCAAGATGCCTTAGAACTTACTGCGTAGAGGTAAATAGGTTGATTTTTTTGAAGATGAATTTGCATGTCTTGCATGATTGTACAATGGATTTTGTGTGTGCTTAACCGTAACCCCAGCTGCATTACATAATTACATGCAGAATCCCAGGACAGATAAATATTGGGGTTTTATATTTTCATTATGATATTTGGACGATAATCCAGTGATTTGTTTATGAACTTTGCTTGCTTTTCCTTATGTGTTTACTAAATTGCATGTTGCACATGGTGAATTGTTTAACTATCATGAAAGATTTTGCATGAAAAAAAATGCAATGGTGGATTATACTATATTATAGGTTTAATGATCAAATATTGTAAATTGAGAAGTATAACAACCTTACTTGCTATCATTATGTTGAAAGTCATTAACTCTAGATTAATGCTCAGTCTGATGTAAAAAGTGATTTTGTGATGTTTAAGACACATTTGATACTATAAGAATATGGTATGTCGGTCAGAGTGCTGCTAACTTCTTATCATACTTAGGCCTTGTCCTGCTAACGAAGATAATGAAACTTCAACAGGCTCGAGATAATCGGTAAAACAGCAGAACACAATGCATGTGAACCCCTCCCCATCCCTTGTGCACCTTACAGCACAGTTTTCATGGTAGATGTTGTGGGAGTGGCATGAGGTGTTATGTTGACTTTTCTTTTGTTTTTTCCTTTATTTACCCAGTAATTCAAAAGAAGCAAGAAAAAACAAAAGTGAAATCTGAAATTCAATAATTTCTCATTGTGTGTTTGCAGTTTGTTCAGAGAAAAAATGGATGTTCCAGAAATGTTATCAGCTAAATGGAATCTTTTCTGTGAAATGTATTATCTTGACAAATGAAAACATCCCAATGCACAATGGAGAATTGAGATTTGATCCCCTTATTCAAGCAATTCATTTCTTTAAGTTGGATATTGTCAGTGAGCTTTTATAATTGGGGTGATATTTGTGATAGTGATGTTTATTTCTTTGTTTTTCTTTATGTTTTTTATTTTTATTTTCTAAAATCTAGTTATAATGTATGGATATTTGTATGTGATTATAAGCTGACATTATAAGCTGACAAGCATCACGTGATACTTTGGCACTGGAATTTGCCAATGTAAACAGCAATTCCCAAACTAGAATCTTATGATGTTTGTGATTTATGAAGGACTCCTACATGTGGCACTTAGCATGGATTTAGCTAGGATAAAATGCACCAAAATAGATTAGATTAGTTAATAGTGAAAATGTATGCTTCATATATTATGAATATATGTATGTAAGTATTTGAGTAGGTGATAAAAATAATTAGGGATAAAAAAAGTGTATCAAAAGAGTAAAGCTTGCTCAACTTTGAGACATTTTTGAACTGGGGCTTTTTGCATGCAAGACTAATGCTGATTTGTTATTAACACTGTCTTAGCCATAGAAAAGATGAGTCAGTTTGCATCTGCAGCAGTAGCATGTCATTAATTTGCTTGGTTTATTTTCAGCCATAAACCCCAGTTTTAAGGGAGGTGCTGAACCTATGCTAATGGGCCTCCCACTCCAGCCACAGCCACCCATGGGGCTCCCCTCAGCCTTCTCCTTCCCAGGGACCTCCAGAGTAACCCCCTATGCCGGACCCCAGGGGCTGTCTGTGGTGTCAGCGCCTGCACCTGTTGTCCAGAGGCCTGAACTCACAGGAAATAGAGCACAGAAAACATTGACTGCTCAGCAGAATGTGGACTCAGTACCTGGGAGGTCCACCAGGTCACAGAGGATACGAGGAGCTTCTAATAACATGAGACTTAAACAGATGGAGATGAGAGAAAACCATGCCATTGTGTACAGCTGAGTTTATAAGAATCATGTGAAAAACTCAATTTCTAAGCATCAGATTTCAATGAGATGGAGTCTTCACAATCACCTCAGAACTTGCCATTCTTTTATGATATGTACCTGTGGCCTCACCTGTTACCATGGTTTATGAAGGAAGATGGAGCTACATCCCGTTGACACTGTTTCTATGTTTTTTTATACTGAAGCAAAGACATTGTTTGCTAAAGTTGTTGACTTTATCAAAATGAAAGTGAAGTGCATTAAAGAAACAGTTTTGTAAGAAGCATTTGGAATACTTGGATGTGTTCATGAGAGACTGAGTGTGTGGGTGCGCACGTGTGTGTGTGTGTGTGTGTGTGAGAGATAAAAATCTGTGCTACCTTTGAAAGAAATTTTATCATGGTTATAATGCCAGTGTCTTATCAATGTCATGTGATTAAACCTCATTCATTATTACACAGCTTTTCTAACTATTCACAATTAGCATATACTTACATATATTATTGTAGGACAGAATTTTTCCTATGTAGCTGATATCCGTCCGGAGTTTGTCCTCATAAGGGCTTTCAATTTTATGTTTAAAGATGAAATTATCTTCTTTTGATATATGTAATTATGTTGATTTTGTTTAAAGCTTAAACATTATCATACCAGTATTACAGCTCATATTTATGGATATTTTTTCAGATCTTTATATGATTTGATGCAATTATGAATGCTCAATTAACAGTTTATTCTTGAATTGAAAAGAAATGTAACACGATGAGAATAAGTTCAAGTTTTTTTAGTTAAAATTTAGTTGCAGTAAAGCTTCAAATGTTTTTCTTGTTTTCTTAGGCACTATTAATAGATATGATTATAAGTATTGTTTCTTAGAGAAAGAAACTAAAGCTATGTAAATATTAATAAATCAATTCACCTTTTCCTCACATTTTAAGGAGTATTTATTTCTACATAATTATTCTTAATGTGTATTATTTTCCAAATGTTTTTGAATGCTTTAAATCCCTCTTAATAAAAAAGTATAACAGTTTTTATGTAGTTATCCTTGAATTTTCCTTTGAATCTGGACAATTGACTGCTGAATTTCATTAATGGACAGCTGTGAAAAAGAAGACATACAATGAAGGTCA
The DNA here is from genome assembly GCF_001039355.2 of Lingula anatina. Next base: position 851,082 of record NW_019775780.1, read on the forward strand.
TATTTAGGAAAGCTACTCTTAGGACATAAACTTAAAACATAAGAAGCCCTAAATCCAGAGTAGTGAGATAATAAACACATTTGCCAGTTGCAGTTGCAAAATTTACAGAGCAGTCTATACATTGACTGTTGTTTTACATCAACAGTATAAAGGTGATGGTATTGGAAGTTCAGTACTTGAAAATTGATCTCAACCTTCCAGAAAATTGTTTCTTTTTATTCAATCTCTTAAACTTTTGATCATGCAGCAAAAATATTTTAAAAATCACATCCTTGTTAACATACCTTTTACTTATTTATTTATTCTTAAAAATTGCTATCCAAAGAAACATGTTACCTTATGCCCTCCAATTGGCGGCAATTTGGTTCAATTAACAAACTAAAAGAAGCCTGACATCTCATCGACTTTAAATCCAGGGATGCGCTGAAATTTTACACCAAAGGAAAACCCGAGTCAACAAGTTCTTTCAAGGATGGGTGCGCAAGCTACCCCAGCAGTCTTCTGCTGTTAACAAGTACTTTGTCAACATATTGACTTGAATGGCAGCATTGATTACTTGCTGTGTGTAGGGTTGACTTACAGGTGTGAATTGACTGGGTTTTGTCTCTGGCCAGGAAGTAGTGCACTGACAAGTCGGCAGCAGGACCAGATTGTCATCACCCTCAGCCTCCTTGTGCTGATTAGCTTTTTCAAGAGAGTTTTGAAGAGGAAAAAAAAACAATAGGTCGTGGTAGTGCATCCCCATGCACTAACGACCTTAAGCCAACTTTCAGAAGCGTCTGCAGCATATATATTACTATCTGACATCTGATCTAATCAAAGTAATGATAAATAAGTGTCATGGGAAAGCTTGCATCTTTAAAATTCCATCTGATATTTTAAACACATCACTTATCCCTGCATTGTTAAATGCTGTTGAAATTTTGCAGTTCATATAACTATATTGAAAAAAATTAAAAATTCCCCACTATTTGAGACAATCTTTGGCCATGAGACAACATTATACCACATGCAACCAGCAACAACCTAACAGACAGTAAGATAGAACCTATTGATTCCCAACATACAAATGATACACCATAATTATCATGTTCAAGGCACTTGTGAAGCAAAATGTGTGGAAAATTCTCAGTTTGCCTTCTTAATCAACTGACAAGGTCTCATAATCAGAGAGGTGTACATATTTTTTTCATCATCTTTCCATTGCATTGAAAAGTTTGGTTCCTTTTTCTTGTTAAAATTAAGAAAATTAAGCAATATCCAACATCCAACTTCAATTGAAATATGTTCTGGTGGTCTATGTTAAAAGTTGCTGTCTAAATTGTGATGTTATGTAAATCCAAAAGTAAACAATTCTCAACTCAATACACCAATGCTACTAGGGTAATTGAAAATCTGTAATATAATATCTTCATTAAGTTTGTGACCCTGCTCTGCCATCTATCAATTTCCTTACTTCATTTACCAATATTTTAACAGGTGGACCTTTTATCAGACGACATAATGCACTATTGCCAAGTGCATAATACTCCTCTGGTCTGGTAAGCATCCAGGAAATTACACGGTATATAAAATAATGTGACACTACCAGCATCTTAAGAAATCATTAGACACATCTGCACTTGAACCAGTTTAAGATGAGCATTTATGTACACTTTCAGGAAAAAAAGGTGGCTTCCACGCTGTATGATAATTAATCCTCTTGAATTTTTATTTCACGGCTTGCATCACTTTACAGTATATGGGCTGAATTGTTGGCACAAAATACTCCATAAAAACTTTAACCTTACCTTATCAGTGAGAAAATGCCATTTAATGCCTTTATCAGACTTTCATCATTTCAGTTTTTCCCATTGAAATTCATTACTATCTCTAACCTTTGAAAATCCCTGAGCGTGATCTGGAATTTCAATGTGTTTTTTTACAACCTATGAAGTTCAAGTGTCAAGAACGGTATATTTAAATCATATAATGCTTTTTAGTCACAAACTTAATTAAAATACAAAAATTTACACTATGCCTTAAACTTATGAAGCAAGAATAGATTCCCTGTAAGGAAAATAAACCACATCTACTAGTTTCTTATACTACTCAAATCAAGTTGATGTACCAAAAGGTAAACCAAATTAATCTCTTGGTCAGCCAAAGAATAACTTCAAAACTGCACCTTCTTCAAATTTCTTGTCATAAACTCAACCTATTAATCTGTCCCTCCAGTTCTTTAAAGTCCAACAAATGATGTAGTAAATATTCAAATGAGCATTGGCAGAAATGATTGAGGGATATATTTATAAATATATAGCACAAAAAGAAAGTAAAAAAAAAAATTAATATTTTTTCTTTTTACTTTGGTATTTCTTTAAGTTATGCTATTTGAAGCTATGTGATGGTGTTTGCTTAGGTTTAGTAGCAAAGATTTGACTTAACATGTAACTTGATGTTCCTTTATGAGTTCATAACTTTGCACAACCATTTTCATATAGTAAATCTTGCATGGTATAGTAATTTCTTTTCACTTTTTCATTTGATATCTTTTCCCACTTATATACTTCTGGAAGTAACACACTCCCATTTTTTTTGCTAAATATTTTTATTCATAATGAAGTAAACCATCTGCTTAAACTTATTACATTTGGTTTCAGTCGAGTAATACAAAAACAAACACAGGTCTTTAAGAACACACAAGATGTATATTTGTGTACAAATCTTATATACATTTATAAATGTACATCATACAGAAAACATTTACAAGATGAAAAAATAGTCTTTTAATGTTAATGAAAGTGAATTTGCATGTAATTTTAAAAAACCCACAAATAAGTCAAACACGCCCCCCCCCCCCCTTGTTTGAAGGATGTAGAAAACTTTGATTTTGAATATCTGCTGGCTTCACTATTCCCAAAAAATATTTCCTCAATTTTTTTGAAAAAAATTGGGTCACCGAGATTCCCCTTTGGCATTACACTTCAAATATAAATCGCTCACCAACAGATGAAGATGATACTGATCTTGTCTTGCCATGTGAACCATTGGCAATTTGGCATTTCTGTACAAAAAGAGAACATGCTTTCTATCAAGATAACAGTTAATTTTTTTCTCTACTTAAAAAAACCTAACATACCTAAAAACCCTTAACGCTAGAATTTTGATACTTGCACAAAACATCTGATAAAGCCATGTGGCTACTGAACAAATGTAACAAAACACTTTGTGAATGCCAACATATTGGAAGATTAAAAGAAATCACATTTTTCATTTAAAAAACGTAATTTGAAGAATGCCAGATACATATATGTATCTAACTGAACAACCGAAAAACAGTTTATAACTCTTAGTTATTTCAATCTGCCATGTAAACATGCCTGAACTCTTTTGATTAAATCAGCAATTCCACCATCATAAAAACAACAAAAACAAAAATATGCATATTTTTCATTACAAAGTCTTTAAAGAATGACATAAACATGGTTTGATTTTTACCACATTTCTTTTTTTTTTACCATTGGTGTAAAAGTGCAACTGCAGTCTTTTCATTAAGGTTTCATCTTAACCAGTGGTATATTCTTTGAAGTTAGACACTTATCACACACCCACTCAGCATATACCTCATGTGTTAACATTTGGTAGGCTGCCTCTGTTAGTCCTGTACATATACGATGAAACCAAAAGTTACATCCACTTTCACATAAAATTGCTTGGTCATTGTCATGTACCTCTTTGTGGCAGATTCCACATGGATAGATAGGTGGCGCATTGGGGTTGGAAGGGTTGAACACCATTGGTTGATTTGGAGGGTACACTTTTTGTGCGTTAGGACCACTTGGGTGTGGTCCACCAGGGTGAGGTCCCTGGGGACCATGAGGGGGTGGCATCTTATTCATCATGTTACGGTGCTGGATCTGTTGTTGAAGTTGTTGCTGTTTTTGTTGCTGCTGCTGATGCTGTGATGATGTGATATTCAACTGTTGTTGTGGTGGAGGAGGGTCGTCAAAAGGGTTCCCTGCCACTATGGTTTCACCTCCTGGTAGAATGGATGGGGGAACCAGATCTGGAAGGCTGTTTGGGCTGGGCTGAAATAATAATAATAATAATAATAATAATAATAATAATAATAATAAAAAGTTTCTTGAGAACTAAATTGTTTTGGTTGCAAAGTTACAGACTCTCAAGATACTACAGAGTTCACTTCGATGTTACAATGTTACTCGGTACGAGTTCATACAGCATACTGGAAGAAATTACACAATCTTTCTTAAATATTTTTTCTTTAAATTTTATAAGATACTACCATTAATTTAGATGATTACATGAATGTCTGATATATCCTGGTGGAAACCATTAGTAAGATACTGCCACTAATTTTTGTTCAGAGATTGTGATAAGCATGACAGTATCTAAGAAATAGAAAATCAATAGGGATTTTTTATTTTGTGAATGCAATACAACACGCCTAACTTGAACTGAAAAGGAACTCCAGAACCTGCATTTTTTAATCAATACAGTAAATAGCAATGTTTTTAAGAAAACATACACTGGTCTTGCACGTTGCTATCCCTCACAAAAGAACATTATTCTCCTAAGTGCAATGTGGTATTCTAAATACCATCTCATCTTCTGCCACACCAGACTGTAATCCTTGAACTTTTCTCAATTGTAAGTGAAAAAGCCAAACTTGCACAATATATGAAACCATCAATTCTTTTCATGCAACTGTTGCAAATAAAAGTCAAAGCATCCCACCCTTTCATACAATACTGCAGAGGTTTTTGTGCCACAGTTAAACAACAAATCCCTTTGAAACTGTAGTTCAACAAAGACGCTGACACCAACATTTCAATCTCTTCAAACGGAAAAGTAGGTCGCATTTTTTCTTTCCCTTATTTTCAATCAATGACACGGTTGAGATGCTAGACACTTAGGCAGCTGGAATTCACTCTGGTGGTTTAACTGTACAGCTACCAATGGGAGTTGAAATTGGAGATTGACTTCAAATTCAATGAGACAAGAGGGCTTCCAGTCAGGGAACAAAGATCTCCATCTGGACAGATATAGGATAAAGCACAAACAGTCTGGAACCAAGGGCAATGAAGGACGCTGAAGACTCAATCAATACACACACATTCTTTACAATCTAGGGTGGGGCCCTTTTTGGGGAAAAGGGTAAAAAAATACTCATTATTTATTTACAATAAGGAGATATATATACAAAAAGATCTAATTTAATTGTAAAACTCAAAGCAGTAAAAACGGAATTTCTCTATTTCACTCTCTTTTTTGTATGATAAAAGTGAGCCATAGAAAGAGATGTCAGTGATTCAAAAGAAACAGAACCTCATAAAGGGATGAACAGGTATAAGCATCACCACATCCAAATGAGTAAAAATCAATAACAAGAAAATCAATAACATAAAACAATAAGATAATAAACCAACAAACGAAAACATTCCTGCAAAACAGAATGCCCTTAAAAGTAACGGACAATCCCACAGCCAATTTGATTTGCCTCAAAGGATGTTAATAAAGACAACAAGCCAGAGGGGCAGAGAAGAGAGAAAAACTCACTCTATACTAGTTTCTAGACTCCTCTGACCTTAGGTCTAGGTGACATACACACCTAGTCTGTACCACAGAACAGTCTGTACCACTGTATGAGCACTTGAAAAACAGTCATTATTTATGCAAATAAACAATATCAATACTGGTCAATAAATGTGATGAAAATGGATGCAGAGTAATTACACAGCTTAATTGGTTGTAATTTTGATGTATCAAAGACAGCAGTAATGGATTTAGTTTGTTGACATTTTTCTTAATCAATAATCCCCAGGAAGAGTCAAAGATTTATTCTTTCCTAATTTTTCTTGTGGTCATCACTTTATAAGATAACATCACAAATTGCACTTTTGTTTTGAATCCAGTCTGGGCAATCCAACCTATCTACTTCAGTCTAAACAACTGACATACACTAAAATAGTAATATAAAATTTAAAATACTTATATTCCTGAATAATTACTAAACTATTTTCAAAAGTTTTGGCATCTAAAGATGTTACAAGAAATATCATGACAGTAATGACTTGATCTTATCAATGGGCAAAAGTGATCAAACTTTGGGATACATAATTTTATAATCACAAAAATTATATTATTATAAAGCATATGTGGTATTTTTACTGCATAGAACAGAACAAAAGAGAAGGCTGCCTTTTAATTTTGTTGTTACCACTCAATAGAACTGTTTAATTTAAAGAAATTTTGACTTAAAAAAAATACAGTATCTGTAAAATTCACAATTTTCCCCCATCGAAAAGATTGAGTAATTACTGTAAGCTATGTTCAATGGAAGCACATAAAGTCTTCATCCAAACATATTATTAGGATTATATCCTATGACGGAGTTGTTGCATGCTGTTTATTCAAGTATAAAAGAATTTCTGTTATTTGTCATTAGCTGTATGAAGCTACCAGTATTTCTCATTTTTTGGGTCAAATTCAATTTAATTGTGAGGCTGAAAACATCCCATTCAATATACTATAAGTTTTTTTACTTGACTTTAATCCCAAAACCCAGCAAGTCTGATCATTAATGGAATCCTGGCTCACACAAACATGCAGACACATTCACCAAATGCTGACTAATGAAAAAAAAATTATATCATTCCTTTGCTGAGATTTTTTTCTTTTTTTTTTTTCTTTTTTGCTAAATCAAGAATTATGTTAGTGTTACCTTGGGAAAGTCTTGCCTGCTATAACAAAGTTTCCTCAAATTTTCATCTCGGGGAGAAGGGAGGGAACAAACGGAAAAATGTCACTTTGAATCACTGTATTAAAAACTACAGGACACCCTTCATAAAAGTGCATAAACAGAAAACTTGCGCTTTGTCAATATCATCCCCATTAAAGGCTGTTCAATCATTTAAACTCAAACAATTTCAGCTTTTCCTGCCAATGAGTGTATTAATTAATTTGATTCATTATAACATGGCCATCCTTCCCCATTGGAATCTACCATTACCTGCACCATCATCATGTTAGCCATCATCATGTTGTCTTCATAAATCTCTCTTTTCTTGATTAAAATATCAGGACATTAAAATAATCAGCAAAACCTCTGGAAATTATCCACTAGTGTATAGGCCTACAAATAAAGCCTATTTCCTCGCATTGATGGCTTTAATTTTCTGGCTTGGATGTTCAAGAATTTTGAAGAAGACTATAAAGAGTACTCTGATGAGATTAACTGTCACGTTATTGGCTTCAGTTTTCTGACCTGGATGTTCGAGAAATTTGAAGAAGCGGATACAGCATATTCTGATGAGATTAACAATATGTATGATAAAGTCCGCTGATGTATCAATTAGAAGTTAAATATCCATGCGATTGGATCTTAATGCACTCTTGATCCAATAATCTTGCGTATCACATTCAGTTGTATGACTACACGTTCCTAGCCAGGAGGAAATTCGCTATCAGTCGGACCATTTGCTTAGATTATCAATAATCCCTGTAAACACAAATTCTACGATACAGAACTTGGCTGGCCACTGGGTTAATATATATTTATGTATATATACTCCAGTGTAGACATGAACCTAATCTGCCAGTTCGTACCAGTCCACCATGTCCTTATTTCTTTCCGCAGGCAAAAGACTTGATAACTTGATAAATCATGAATCCTTTAGTAGGGAGTATGAACGTTTCTGAATTAATCCAAACATCCACTTGCTTTCCAAGTGTCTTGATTTGAGACCTTTGGTATTTTCCTGATGGTGCATGCACAGGTTTAAATTAAGTGATCAGTCAGAGCCCCTCCTCTCCTGTTGCTACCTGGACTAAGCTGTGTATTTGTAGGTATCCTCTTCCCCTCACCTAACCACAACTAACTCTGTCCAGAAATTCAGAATCTGGTCAAATTACACGGGCCAGGATGTGTTCCATTAAAACTACCACAATCACCTCCTCCCTATTCTTTGCACCCCATAGTTGATAGTGTTAATTGACCACACCGTTAAAAAGAAGCCAGCATCTTATGAATCAAATCCTTCTTTCAAGGTGGTGCTTATTGTCCCTTTATAATGCAATTACGATGTGTGCCTCTTGTGAGTTCACATGTATTCAGGCCCTAAACCCACTGAAAAATCCCTGCTAGCCCCTTCAGCAGTCAGTAAGCCAGCTCTCCATCAGTGTGTATACAGTTATCTCTCCTCCTAAGCCTCAAGATACAAGTGTCTCCTACCTACTACAACAAATTCTGTAGCAGACCCTGGTAGTGCTCAGGTGATAAGATCAGTAAACTTATTGCTGGTGTGATCAGGCTTGCTCTACACCTATGTCATAAGGCCAGTCAGCAGATTACCCCAGGTAAAAGTAACCTGGGCTTGGATTTCTAAAGGTCCTGCAGATAAATAAACATCATTTGATATGTGCTCTATTGCCCGTTTTGTATCCCCGAGCATAGAACTTTCTAATGTGATAGACATGCATGTTACTGGCTCAAGTATTTTAATAACTGTAGCATAAGAAAGTGATCAATATAGACGAGTGACGGAGTAGGGTTTGGACAATAGAGGGTCTCAATAGGGTATTTACAGTCTGCGGTAGTGGAGACAGCCTGTTTGAATCGGGGCATCATGTGCATCATTTGCTCAGGTAAATGGAGGCCCATACACTGCCTCAGCTCACCTGAATGCCTTGTCTGCTTTTACACAGCTAATATTTTAACTTCATTTTCCAACATAGTAATCATAAGCAATGGCTTAATGCTAATTTTCCACACAAGTGAGGGTGACACAAAGGGCTTGAATGGGCTGTTTAGCACCACAAATCGGGGTTTTATATTTTCCTTTCAAACCTCAATTGTCCAAACCTGTTTTTAAAATGCAATCTTGAGAACTTGTTTTATAACAAGGGTATTAGCTTAGTTAAACATGATATGCATGGGACATATAAAACACATACTTCCACCACTATTGAAGTGACTTAGAAGTGGAATTCCTTTATGTTGTTTTTGCAAAAGAGGCTGATACTGTGACTAACCAGCATACTCAAAAATAATGGGCACCCACTTCTGAGTTTTTTATAAGTGTTACTATGTCAATTTAAAAACCATTGGCATTGGGGCCTATCATTAACCTTAATGCTTTACAAAAATGCTACTGTGAAATTGCGTGCCAAGTGGCATACACAAAGCAACTTATGTGCTTGAAATTTCTTCTCAATTTTTTCCCTTATTTTTTGAAGAATAACAATACAATTTATGTCCTGCTGTGTTAAAGAAATATATTTTGAAAGTATCAGGTGTCTTCTAAGTGTATCACCTTGTCAATTCTTTTTTGCCCCTGCCTATGAATAGCATGAGTGGAGTTGCGGCCTCCTCCCATGGTGAAATCTTGATTCAAAGCAGCCACTTCATGCTACATCATTATTAAGCCATCTATGATGATAATTTTTTAAAAAGATTTACACAATGCTCATCAAGGCGTGCAAGCCAATTGTTAATAACTCAGTGCATTTTCATTTCTTATTATTTACCCCACATTGAAATTACAAAAAAAGATTCCTTTTTTTGCCTAATCCTTTGTCCTCAGAACAGTGGGAGGTTTTAACTGATTTGGTGTTTCGTATCTGGTAGCACATCTATCTTGAAAGGTTCTATAAATTATTTACACTTTATTTAGTCAAGTGCCAGGTTTTTTGCTATTAGCAGCAAAGAATGATCAATATGCAGAGGTGTTCCAAATGCTTTCCCATCCAGATTCTGGGCCTCGTTGGCCGTAGTAGCAGTCCAGGAAAGTGCACAATGAATTTGCAACTAATGAGTTTGCCACAGGGGCTCGCAGACTGCCAATGTGTCCCCAAAGAGAGACATTGACATTCACAAGATCAGTGCACTGTTAAACAATAATCTTCTCAAATGCATGAGCAACTGAGACCCTACAATGACTTCCCCACTGAAACCCCGGCAAAGAGATCAATATTAATAAACTTATGAACCCTCTCCTAAATCAGGATTCACTCCCAATAAAATGAGATATTTTTTTTCATTTTCTTTATGTTATCACAGGTCATAAAGGTAACACCAGGTTACCCATCTCATCTAGGTTCAATATAGGATTTTAGCTATTTTTACCAAATGCTAAAAATAATTTTAAAAAAGAAAAAACATTTGATTATTCACCACTGATTTTTTTTTTAAATATAAAAAATATGATGGTACAAAAATTGAAGTAGACACTACGGCTAGCATAGATACAAGCTTTGAACATTAACATTAAAAAATACAGATTCACTGGCTGTTTGTAAAAATCGATAACTACAGAGATTTAAAAATTCCGTTTGAAGATTGCCGAAAATTTTCATCTGAACACCAGGAGAAACCCATCAAAAAATAAGTAAATGAATGTATACATTATGTAGGCCAGTTTCTTTAAGTGCATTAAAATTTTTCATTAAAAGCTTGTTCTCAAATACATATTCATTTCATCTTGCTATAAAGGGTAAATTGGTGAAAACTTCCAAAAGAATAATTTCTATATAACTGTCCATCTAAGCATTTCAGTATTGTTACAATACAGAACATCCTTAAAAATTCACAAAAGAATATACTTTGGTTTTTACAGGGGTGAATTGTTTGGAAATACCTCCTAATCCCACAGGATGAGTTCTAACTTTTGAGAAAAATAAATCAAGTTGCACTCTTGTTTGAACTTCATCTGTAACGATTAAAACTAAAACAGAAATATGAGTTCACTTTAAATACTAATTTTCAATGTATCTAAAGGTAAATATGAAGGAAAATGATAATGGTTTGACAGTTACAAATTAAACCAATGTTTCAGATGGCAAGGACAAAAAGTCGATCAGACTATATACAGACACTTTAAGTACAGTGTTAATACAGAACAAGCTAGACCCTCAGCCTCTGTTAATCTTGATGGATCTGAACTCAACCAAAATATACAATATGACATAATAAATTCTCACTCTAGCGGTTTAAACTATCTGTATCTCAAGAAATATTCAAGTCTTAGGGTTCCACACCTCACACTTCTTAAATATCTATTCAGTTTGACCAGCACTTATTTAAGGTGTGTGGGATATGCTAGGTGGGATGCAATTTTCTGATCTCAACTGATGCAATCTCAAATGAATGCATCACAATTATCACAATTTCTGCAATTCTAAGCAGTATTACAATACAAATGTACAAGCTTTCTGTAAAATTGTAAGTTGATGTGTAACTCACTTCAACAAGTGCAATAATTGTCATGACTATTAAGAGGCAACAATATGGCTAAAAAAGGAGTCCTAAAATGGAGAAAAACAATTTATAAGAGAAGACTCCATTCACCAGTAACTTTATTTTCTATCCTCAAAGAAGTGATCTCTCAATCCCCCCCCCCCCACCTCCACATACCCATACAACTATTTTCATTCAACCTTTCCTTATCAAAAAAGAGTAAAAGCTTTAAGCAGACAAAAATAAACCAAATTAGACTGCGAAACTGGCAAATATAAGGACATTTAACAGAAAAAAAGTCCCTCTAAAATAGATAAGTAACTTTTGTAAAAACAATTTGGATCATGCAGATTTTTTTTAAAGGAAGCATTTTCTTCCAAACAGAGCCACAAAAATATGACTTGGAAGTTACAGAGTGAACAACACATGCTGTACAGCAGGCCATAAATGCATAGTGTCTAGATATAAAAATATCTAAGCTACATGTAGATATTCTGTCAGTCTAGGTGGTATTTTGTTAAAAATATAATAAAATATATAGACCAGGTATATTTAAACATCATATAATTAGTGTAGTACATATATATAAGAATATCATCACATAGCATGTGCATTCACTCGTCTTAAATTGATTCACAGATAGTGCAAAACTAATTCCTTTCACATATGTTCAAACAGTAAACCATGCAAAGACTACAACAGGTGTATATGTTTCTATGCCTTTCAACTTCATACTATTACTGTAAAAACTGATGAGAGAAAGGAGTGACACTCAAAATATATCTATTCTAGAACTTTTTTTATCATGAAAACAACAATATGTACCTGAGGGTTCGAATTGCTCCCTTGTCTATTAGTCACAGGACTGGATGGTCGACTGGATGAGCTGACTGTCTTCTTCTCACTGCTGATACTCTCTTGGTCACTGTCTATAGAATCTGAAGTAATGGGAAGATAACACTGTCATCGAATGATATAATCATGTATCATTACACATCATAAATTATTATGTAAATGTAACCCAGTACCATGCAGGAACACAGACTGCCATTTTCTACAGTAATCATCCGACCTGTCACCAGGACAAATTGCTGGAGGTGGGAACTTCCTGAAGTATTTTGTTTAAGGTGTAAGCTTTCATTTCATGAAATAATGTCTCTCTTATGGTCTATTATCTACTAAAGCCTGGAGCTGCTTTTCATTCTTTTGGTTTTAGACGTCATGATTAAAGGCTGGAGGAGAAATAATGATATTTATCTATATAAAGGTGATAATCTTTATAATCTGAAAAATGTAAATCATGTACTGGGGTTTATCATCTGAATTTTAAACAGATACTGAAAAATGATTTTAGACCTATTATGCATATCAACAATCTGATTGATACATGTATGCCATATGTGTGGGATATATCTTAACATAGCATACAAATATATTCTACCGCATAACGGTTCACTGTGAACCAAACGGAAAATTTAATAATCTACCATGGGTAATGATGTTTATCTATCAGTGATGAGAAGGGTCTAGGTCTTCCCAAAGAAGATCAGTTCATATTGTTGTGATGATGTGCACTTTCAATCGTCCCCAGCTGTCACCTATAACTGCTATGATAACATTTCTATTCTAGGGTTAAGACATATTGAAATGGCACACAGGAATGATAACATTTCTATTCTACATGTAGGTCTGAGACATATTGAACAAGCACACTGGAAACGCTGTTACCAACAGTGAATAATAAACAAGATGTTGATTAAGCATTTAAAACTTCATTAAAAAAAGGGAATGGATTGAGTAACATTAACAACCAGCATGCTCCAGCCTCAATCACATATATGAGGAGCTTTGGACTTTTTTTTACATACATGTATGATAGTTTAATCTTATATTGTATTGGTTTAATACACATTTTGTAGAAAAAAGTATAAGGCTTCAACTTGATGGTCCTAAAAACTACTAGTACTCATTTGCAAAAAGCCAGACGAAGAAAGAGAAGCAGAAGAATAAATCTAAGGTTGTGCCATAGGCAAAAAGTGCTTTTAAGGGTATCTACTAGGTTTTTCACAAAATATACATTTTAATGGCTACATTAGGTATGTACAGTCTCCACATGTGTACTTTAATGAGTTTGGATTGAACTTCATCTGAGTAATGAATTCCTGCTGCTAATGCTATTTGTATCCTAGGTTGAGATGTGTTTTAAAATACAATAAAAAGAGTGATTAACTCCCAACTTCCTCTGGAGCAGAACATCACCTCATTCACACCACCATGTAAACTATTTAGAAAACAAACAGGTTACTTCTTTCATCCTGTGTTTATATATCTGCATGGTAGCAGCAATGTAAGAAAAATATCAATGATAGAATGCACAACCTGATTTTTCTCCCGTTTCCAGTTCCTGTGCCAGACTGTCCTCGCTCTCTTCAACCGACTCCATATCTATTATCTCCCCTAGTAAAATATCACAGTTGCTGCTGTAATCACACAACCTCAATCTTTTTCAATTTTCAAAGCAAATTAGTTAGTTGATGCTGTGATCATGTCTGCAGTGCCTCTATATCTTTTTTTTTTCACAGCAAACTGTCTTACTTCAGTTCAGTTTTAATTTTTTATCAAGTGACGGGCCTCTATTAGTTTTCCCAGCAACATGGCACTGTACCCTGAAGCACTTATCCTTTTGTTCTCTCAGTTTGTTGTCAAATGACTGTCATGTTTCTAAACCCCACAAGGTAATGCGCCTCCTCCAGGTTATAAGGACAATCGGTGTTTCAGTGGCCTAAAAGTAATACAATTCTCTCCTTTTGATTTTCCTAGTAGCATGTCACAGAAGATTTGTCACAGCTGTTGTTGACTTTTTTGTCTCTCTTACTAGTCATCAGTGCAGCAAATGGCCTAGTCACCAGCAATACTGCAGCCAAAAGAACTAGTCACTAGATAGATCTGTCCAACATATAAAAATACCACACCATGCACAGCTTTATCACATCTTCTTTAAGTTTGTAAGGAAAAGTATGAAAAATCCCTTAAGCTGTTGCCTTCCTACTCCAGCTATAAAGTGGTGTGGAGTTAATCTTTTCACCTGTTATATTATATTTTTGTAGCAATGCAACAAAGTCAACCTCAATGCACAAGCAATGAATTTACAGAGCCATTCTTTACCCTAAAAAGCACGGTCTGCCAACTGCCCCTCAGCATATATATACATATATAAATGCCAGAGTCCTAAATATCAAAATGTTTCCTCTTCTCCAGCAGTGTGACACTAATTATTTTCAAAATCTAACACCATCCCTGTAGTAAAGTCCTCTGAGCTGTGCCAAAATTTCAATGTCCAAACACAGCACACTCTGCCAAAGATCAACCAAATGTTCCATCTGGAGATAGATAACCTGTCACCATGTGATACTACGTAGATAGGACAGGGGAGAAAAATGAACAGAAGGAGATGACAGAGAGGTATGACAGGTCGACCAGAAGAGAGGGCAATCTGGTGCCCTAGTTTGCATATCACTGTATTGTCTATGCATGCAAATCCACAATCTACATGCAGGTCATGTGCCATAGACTTAATCAACAGAACTTAACACAATAATTCATCCAACACATGGTAGCCTACACAAGGATAGATATATGTTTTTTTGCGCTTGCTTTGTATTACTGTGCACAACTGTTTCTCTTGTTAAAAAAAGAATTACTGCTTGTATGCTACTGTGATAGACAGTTCAGCTGCAGGCAAGTCTAGTAATGACATACCCTCATACTATGCTTGTGTTTCCATTTGATATATTACACATTTACACTCAGGCTGGGACTGTGCTGCTCATATTTTTGTATAAATGATATGGCTGAAATATTACAGACTATTCAAAGGATTATTTTAGATTAGGGGAATATTTCATATGTTTACACGACCCCTGACGTGTCTGGATATCATCACCTTCACCTTGGCTGATGAACTGAAGTAGTGTCAGAGAGGCATGGTCTCCTCATAGGGACACACCAAGAGTCCGGGTTAGACCTATGAGAGGAATAATACAACATAGCAACATGCATAGAGTGTAATGTTCTAAAATTGGTATTTTGCAGTAATTGGTCACTTGATGTGAAAATAGTTGCGGGAACTGAACATGTGATTTAATGATGAAAATGCTATTCAAAGGTATTGGCAAAATAAGACACAAGTACTTTAAAGCAGATTTTAAAAATTCAACAAGAATTCGGAACTAACATTGTCTTGATGCTAAAACACACACAAAAAACCTTGATAACCATACCTCTAAACCATTTTTTAAATAAAATACAAAAGTCTATATCATCACAACAAAAGATTTCTCTGCAAATGACTGAATATCTTAATCTAACAATCTAAAAATCAAAGTACATACAACAGTTTGAAGCTGAAAAAAAAAAAAAAAAACTCAATTTGCTAAAAATCACCACTAATTTTTTTACTTTAAAAAAAAAAAATACAGAAAAGAAAATCTAACCAAAACAGCAGGAGACATTGAGCAACTCCATAACCCTGCAAGGCAGCTCTGAAATGTTAGCTCTTACATTTCACTGTATATTTTATGAGTTACTCGTAAATTTTTTTTTCAAGATTTGGTCTTGTTTGACATCAGCTGCTATAGCAATAGTTTTAAATATTTAATCACTTTATGTCTGCTTTTTATATGTTATATGTGGCCATGTGTTACAGCAGAGTAGCTGCTAATGTGTCCAGACACAACAACTCTGAGGGCATTGTGTTAGGAGAGATCACAATTTGTTATAAATACAAGGACAACACTGTTGAAAATGCAATCATGCAATCAAATGACATTTAATCATTAAAAAAAATACAGTTTTGTTTTTTTAAATGCTCAAAACCTAAAAGATAATGTTTCAAAATGCTAACAACATGCATCACTTAATAAATCACTTAATAAATATACCTTTTCTGGATATGACACAAATATTGCCTACTATGTGAATGCAACTAAGATTTAGTATCTCCCTCGGATAGCCATTTGTTTGCAACAGAGGCAAGGTAAGGTCTCTAAACACCTTAAGTTGCAATACTTCTAATTGTGTTTAAAATATCCATTTAAACAAACAAACAAACAAACAAACAAACAAACAAACAAAAAGCCTCAATGGCATATATACCATCAAGTCCTAAAATTACAGTATTAAGAACAGCATGCCCATGCCTTTGAACCATTTCAAAGCAAAACTGAACTGCAACAAAATATCAAACCTCACAATTCAACAATACATAACTCACTCAAAAATATAAACATGCAAATTTACAGAACTATTTTGACCATTATGTCATTTAGTCTAAAAATTATTTGTTATGTAATATGTATTGTAAACTAAATTAGCATGCAAACTGACACACAGGGGAGAATGCTTTAATCAGATTTCTACTACATTGTCACCATGCAAAGGCTGTCAAATACTTTAACTCAAGTACAGTATATAACCATGCAATTGCAAACAAATGAGGTTTTATAGTATATAATAACAACATGCAATTTTAATCAATATATCCCTACAAGAACTTCAGCTACCCAGCCTATCATGCAAACTCAAAAGTTGACATGCTTATCACACAAATGACACTGTACCTGCTTTGGCTTTCTTATTCTGATTCACTGTGGCTGGTTTTGACATTCTACATGTCTACATCTCAGTCCTGGAGATCAATGAAAACCATGTAATGGGTATAATAACACCTCAAGCTTCACAATATCCACTCTATGTTAGAATATTCTTCAAAGTTTTTGTAAGCATATTTTGGGGTCCTTTGAGCACTGCCATGACAAATGACCCTCTTATCTTAGCACAGTGCCTAAGAAATGCATCATTTTCTAAAGTTGGGACCCAAAATAACTCCCCCCCCCACACACACACACATAACATACTGTAAAAACTGTGTAGATCTTTTGCATGTGATGTCTACTATTCGCTGATGGACATATCAAAGACTAGATTAACCATGCAGTTATAGCATAACATAAAGTCTTATGAATGATGAAATTGGCCGCATCCTGGTCGCATTCAGAACAGTGGGCCAGCTAGTCCGAGGGTCAAATATGGCCGACTCACTTGAATACTTCTCTACGGGGAGTCTATTCAGTGTCTATAAGTGGATGTGAAAGTATACAATTTTCCAATAAAAGGAAAGTGCATAGCTAAACTAAAACTTAAGGATTTTAGCATTATTGCTTGTAGTCTACAAACTCTTACTGATATCTTAAGGGTAAAAAAAAGGCTAAAATGGATAACCTCCACTTATATTTACATGTACACTATAGCTAATAAGTCCCCGGTCANGCAAATGACATTTAATCATTAAAAAAAATACAGTTTTGTTTTTTTAAATGCTCAAAACCTAAAAGATAATGTTTCAAAATGCTAACAACATGCATCACTTAATAAATATACCTTTTCTGGATATGACACAAATATTGCCTACTATGTGAATGTAACTAAGATTTAGTATCTCCCTCGGATAGCCATTTGTTTGCAACAGAGGCAAGGTAAGGTCTCTAAACACCTTAAGTTGCAATGTAAAATACTTCTAATTGTGTTTAAAATATCCAATTAAACAAACAAACAAACAAAAAGCCTCAATGGCATATATACCATCAAGTCCTAAAATTACAGTATTAAGAACAGCATGCCCATGCCTTTGAACCATTTCAAAGCAAAACTGAACTTCAACAAAATATCAAACCTCACAATTCAACAATACAAAACTCACTCAAAAATATAAACATGCAAATTTACAGAACTATTTTGACCATTATGTCATTTAGTCTAAAAATTGTTTGTTATGTAATATGTATTGTAAACTAAATTAGCATGCAAACTGACACACAGGGGAGAATGCTTTAATCAGATTTCTACTACATTGTCACCATGCAAAAGCTGTCAAATACTTAAACTCAAGTACAGTATATAACCATGCATTTGCAAACAAATGAGGTTTTATAGTATATAATAACAACATGCAATTTTAATCAATATATCCCTACAAGAACTTCAGCTACCCAGCCTATCATGCAAACTCAAAAGTTGACATGCTTATCACACAAATGACACTGTACCTGCTTTGGCTTTCTTATTCTGATTCACTGTGGCTGGTTTTGACATTCTACATGTCTACATCTCAGTCCTGGAGATCAATGAAAACCATGTAATGGGTATAATAATACCTCAAGCTTCACAATATCCACTCTATGTTAGAATATTCTTCAAAGTTTTTGTAAGCATATTTTTGGGTCCTTTGAGCACTGCCATGACAAATGACCCTCTTATCTTAGCACAGTGCCTAAGAAATGCATCATTTTCTAAAGTTGGGACCCAAAATAACTCCCCCCCCCCCCCACACACACACACATAACATACTGTAAAAACTGTGTAGATCTTTTGCATGTGATGTCTACTATTCGCTGATGGACATATCAAAGACTAGATTAACCATGCAGTTATAGCATAACATAAAGTCTTATGAATGATGAAATTGGCCGCATCCTGGTCGCATTCAGAACAGTGGGCCAGCTAGTCCGAGGGTCAAATATGGCCGACTCACTTGAATACTTCTCCACGGGGAGTCTATTCAGTGTCTATTAGTGGATGTGAAAGTATACAATTTTCCAATAAAAGGAAAGTGCATAGCTAAACTAAAACTTAAGGATTTTAGCATTATTGCTTGTAGTCTACAAACTCTTACTGATATCTTAAGGGTAAAAAAAGGCTAAAATGGATAACCTCCACTTATATTTACATGTATATGCTGTTAAACAATAAGATACCAGCTACTTTGCATTTGGAAAGTGAAGTTTAGTGATCGACACTATTGCGTAACGCCTATGGAAATGGGTCAGCCAGGTACAAAACATACCAAATGTATACCCATCAGGACAGTTTCCCCTGTGAACATTTATACATCATTTCAGGGTTGCAATAAAGACCAATGACTAAAAGACTGATATCTATGATCTAGAAAAAGACTTTACATTTAGGAATAATTGGACAGCAGCTGATTTATCTAAATTGTGTGATTACGTGCTATTGATACTTACTTTTACAGACCACTCTTATCTCCTGAGCTTCAGATTTTTAAGTATGTTGTACCAGTAGTACTAACTAACAGAGTAAAATGGTAAATACTAGTACCTGTAGCAGGCCGCCTGTAGCAGTAATGCTTGGCTTAGAATGACTGTAGACAACTGGCAGGGAGTCAGTGGGTTAACAGGTATTTGGAATATGGGATTTTAATCGATTCTTACCTCTAAATCGCACAGGTTTCCGTCTTGCTCTTGGCATCAGAGAAGTTTCATTATGCCGACGGAGTGTTTTGAAACATTCACTTGTACTACCTACACCAAGCACTTGCTACCATGTCGCGTGCTACCGCCACCTGGTATTGATTTTGTGGGGAGCGAAAGGGAATGTGGTTGTCAAGATAATGATGTAACATATTTGTGCTACAACAGAACATATTTGTTTTGTTTTTGATAATTGATAATAAAAGTTATACAACATAAAATAGTACTGATAGACTACCACTGATTTATACAAAGATAGAGGTACACTTTTCTTTATTCTTAGACGCTACTCTCCTTACGGTTTTTTAAATTCCCAGAACATTGAAAATGGCGGCGCGAGACGATAATATGGCACATGCATCTAGTCCTTCTGTGCCAATCTGCACAGAGCAGAGCAGCAATAGCACCGCACCACATAGGTATGTTGACAGATACAGCTTATGGGCTACTTATGCACAATGTTGTTTGCGATTTTTCTGTTAAGTTTTCGTTGTTGTCAAAAATAAATATTATAAACAAATGCCCGAAATGACCTGCTATCGCAGTTCTGTCAAACTGGGAATGACAGAATTTTTGCGGTAATTAACCATTGTTAATAGTCGAACATCTTGACACTTTTTTGTTTTATAACTTATCTTTTCCTTTAAAATATGGCTGCTTTTTCTTTGGTTGTCAGACTTTAGATCACAGTCTTTCAGTCACATAGATGGACATTAAGTACTGTATTTGATGCATTTGAAAATAGTTTAAAAAAGTACAAGTCTTGTGACTTGCATTTGGATAGAAAGGTAAAGAAACTCTGCTATTTGTTTTTTAGTATTCAATCTTGTGCTTGAGTTTATTCCAATATTAAGTGCACATGCACAGGTCATACTCTAATATAGGTTAGACAATCCTTGGGGAAGTTTTAATTACAAGATTTGGAACTGTGCCTGCATGTGTACATACTATACGATTGCACATCCCCAGATGCTAGTTAATTGCTGTTGCTCAAACAGTGAACTTAATGTGTCTAAACCATAAGTCCAATAGTATCAGAAATGACACTGACACTTTGTCATACTTGAATTCACCAATCAAAAGTTTGATTCATATGACTACTTTGGCACAACTGAGAATTGTATATATGGGAACAGATATACAGGGTAGCTAGAATATGGTTATATGGACTTGTAGGCCTCATGCAGTCAGAAAAGATGCAGAGTGATTATGTCAGAATATAGATCAACCATTTAGCATCTTACATTTGGAGGAATCATTGTATAAATATAAGTATATAGTAGTGTGATTTGCTAATACTGATTATCAAGTGGACACATTGTTTACTGAAACAATCATCAGTTTACTGTATACTTAGTAAATATAGTAGCCACAGGATTGAGTGAACTATGCAATTTTACATTTGAAGCACAGAGATAGGAAAACCTATAACACAATTATTTCCAGGGTGATTCTGCAAAGACCCAGCAGTGCAGGTTCTCGCCCAGCAAGTGTGAGCAGTAGCCTAAGCTCTAGTTCAACCAGGGGTCCTCGACCAAACCAGGAAATATGTGTGGGAGAAGAGCTGAGGATTGCAGTGGATATAGCACTGGAGAAATTCAGACTAAATCCAGAACAGAAAGGTAATAAAGACATCAATGTGACCAAAAACACAAAATCTGATATACTTGAAATTTTTAGTTCATTATTGGATGCAGATTAAGCTCTTGTTATTGCAAGTGCATTTCTTCTCTGATGAGCAATGTGACCTAATCTTATTTATTATTGATTAATGTTTGCCATTACATACATAAATTGGCAGTTAACAATAATATTTTACTGGGCCTTGGATTGATCCCTGCTTTCATTCATAATTGTGTGTGGGTTTGCATGCATGTATGCATGTAGGTTAAGGTATAATTACGTTTGTATATTGTAACAGATAACCTGTATACATTGCTATTGTTCTTTTGTTTTTTTTTTTCTCCAGAACTGGAATTTCCTTCTTCTTTCACTGCAACAGAAAGAGCATATGTTCATAGGCTGACAGATGACATGGGACTGAAGTCAAAAAGTAGAGGGTAATTTAATTTATGAATTTCGGGGAAGTAGAGGTTTTCAGTATTTTCAAGTTGTCAATAATATAACACTGAGCAAAAATATAAACACCCTACACAATACTTTGAAATATTTATCAGCAATAAGGGTTATACATATTAAATAATACAAAGTGAATTTGTTGTTCAGTGTGCTACAGATTACTGTCCGTAGCCCATTACAGTCACATAAATAATTTACATATGGCATTTATGTTTATCTTGTATTTATGTTGATTAAATTAGTAAGTTTGATACAATGGATAATTTAATTCAGTTATAAATGTTTTTGTCTGAAATATAATTGACCTTGTCATTGGCACAGACTATTTAAAAATAAAGTAAAGCTTTAAATAATGATAACATATTATGTGTTTAAGTATGATAATTTTATCATCAAAGATTCTTTTTAATTTTTCAGAAAAGGATCTAATAGATTTTTAACCGTCTTCAAAAAAGAGGACAAGAAAGCAGCCAATTCCTCTGCCAGATTTCAGCTGACTCACAACTCAAGGCAGCAGATTCACAATCTTATCCAGCGTTTTCCTCTTACCAGCAAGGAAAGGCATGAACTGCTGCCCAGAACTGAGAGGATCACTTCAACTGAAGGTGACTTAGACTTTGTTTTACCTCATATTTCTTTGAATTAGATTGCAGG